>SCLG01000675.1:0-21639 GCA_004367875.1 Oikopleura albicans
AGGGAAACATTTTTCGTACCACTATTCATTGGAACCATTTATAGATTTTAGAATAATTTTTAAACTCCCCCATAAACAAAAGATTAATGTCTTTTTTATCAGACCAGTATTCTGAACCATTTTTATGTGCAGCCATTCATGATATGCTTTTAGGCGTGTACAATTCTAAATTTTTACAAAATAAACTTAAACCCATACCAAAGAAAAATCCCAAGAAAGGAGTTGCAAATCATCGACTGATCTCGGTTCCAGCCCCGTTATGCTCCTATATAGGGAAATGTGTAAGTGGAGGTTTAAATGATTATTCTGAGAAACATAATTTACAATCTGAAAATCAGCATGGGTTCAGACGTAACAGAGGCACTCATACCGCTCTTTCTGAATTATTTTTTGATATTTTGTCAGCTCCCGATACGAATTTTACTTTAGCTTTCTTTATGGACGGTGCTAATGCGTTCGGCTCAATACCATTTTCAGTTATCCTTAAAACACTCAGGCACATAATACATCCAAATTCGATTAAATATTTTGAACAATTATTAAGACCAAGAACAGGAATCGTTGTACATAATGGTGAAAAATCAGATCCTGTACAATTACCGGAGATAGGTGTACCGCAAGGCGAACCTATTTCACCATTTCTTTTCAATATAATAATAAACGGTGTAAAGGAATTATGTACACACCCCCGTATCAAATTAACACTCTTCGCTGACGATATAAGTTTAGTATTCCTGGGTGCCGAAAACGACAACATAGACACGTTCAACAGATTTGTACACACAAACTTGCGTAATGTATCCACTTATTTCAAAGATGCCGGAATCCAGTTTAACTATGACAAATGCATGTTCATGTCATTCGGTAAGCCATATTCTCAATCAAATTTTCAAATAAACAAAAATTGCATCCGTCAAGTACAAAAAACTACGATCTTAGGCTATAGGATAAATGTAGAATTATCATTTGATGACCAATTTACAAAATTATACGGTAAAGTTTTAGTAGTCAGAGACCGTATTAGGCAACTAATCGGGCTTGACTCTACTAAAAGTATAATCCGAGTTGCATATTCCTTAATTTTTGGACATTTAAATTACGTTATTGCAATCATCCCTGATCTTACAAAGCCGCAATATAATAAGATGCAAGCCGTAATCAACGCTACTTTACTGGACATTCTTAAGATACCAATCAACCAACGCAGATATATTTCAGCGGCGAAACTGTTAAATCACGTCAGTTGGTTAACTTTTTATAACAATCATGCCAGACTCCAGTTAAAGCTCTTAAATAACATCTTCCGCCATGAAAATACAAAGAAATTGTTTAAAATCTTGAAAAATTCATTTCGATTTGAAAACGGCGATAAGTTACAGAGCCCAACTAAACTTACGTCAAAAAACTTCAATAACCCTATGAGGGAAACGGAAAGTGAAATTGCCCGCAAAAGATACCCCACTTTCGACATTAATGTACAAGAATACAGTCACATACGCAAAAAGAACAAACTAAAAATGTTTCCGTTTTGTGCCTTCGCCAAATTCAATGCATTACCACAAGAAATTAGATTTTATTTAGGTACCGAATCGTTTAATCAAGCTATTGATTTACACTATCATATTAAATGTCAGCATAGACTCAGTTCAGGGCCACATGACGGTTGTACAAAATGCCTCATGAAACAAAATATTTTTCTCACAGTACCTCTAGAACAAAGAATAGTAAATTTCAACAACATTTTACAAAATTTAGAACACGGTCGGTTCGACAGAATTAAAACAAAATTTGATCCACAAGAAAGCTTCTCACAAATTGAATTTGATAGAATAGCTGAAGAATCTATCAGATCGGCCCAGTTAAAACCCCATGGTATCCAAGGTGCAAACGGCAAAGCCTATTATAATATTTTTGATTATTAAAAACCTACAAATTAAAAACCAAAATCTGTACAAAACACATACAATTATATTCTGTTTAGTTGCCATGAACCCTACAAATTGCAACATATATCAAAGAAGAATTGCCTACTTTATCGGAGATTTCAAATACCAATTCAAATCTGTCAAAAAAGACGAATACGATAAAATTCTGACGCGTTCACACGAATTCGGCAACTTAATCGCGGCTATACCTTTTAACATTTATCTGGAATTATGTGCAATAGGAGGAGCCGGACATTTTCATTTCAAAAAACCTTCAACAGCCGATGCCACCACCCTTAAATTCCGATACAATGAAAAAGCGGCGGACATTTTTGAAATTCTTCATAGCAGAGGCATCACTCTCATGAACGCCGTAATTTGGTTCAGAAACCGTCGTATTGTGCTGTACAAAAAGAAGTTTATCACAGTTACAAAAACAAAATTAGATGTACAAAAATTTTACAACGACTTAAAGCTGACCAACTCAAAAGGTAAAATCGTCGACTGGACACTTAATGTAATCAAAATGGACTCATTTCCCATCTCGGAATTAAGTGAAAACATGGACAAAACGGTGCAAAACGCATGTACTTGGAATGAAAAAACCCATAATCAAAAAACATCTGAAATTGAAGAACAATCCCAAAAATCACCAATTATTCAAAGCTGTAAAAAGCGTAAAGTTAATGTCACCTCATGGAAAGAGCTCAGCATTTTGGCCGCCAAAGAAAATGAAGCAACTAAAACGAACAAAATTTCAGTTCACGATCTTGCTGTACAAAAAGTTCATAAAACCACACAAACTACCAATACCGGATGTCTAAGTAACAGTTTTATTCACATGAGCACTCAAACTGCTGACCTTGTTATACCAGATTTAACTCCCATTTCCCAAGTGCACAGCCCAACTGACAACAAAACATACAATGAAGACCCTCACACTTTACAAGATACCATTAACAATTTGCTAACCAAAAATAAAGAACTCTTTAAATTAAATCAATCCCTCATACAACAAAACGGTATCTTAACAGCTGCTATTAATCAAAGTAATGAAATTTTCCTTAAAATAAATAGCGTTTGTTACTGTACGCCACTTGACCAAAATATCTTTGACAGTTTGGAACTGGCAAAGATTAACGATAGTCACGCAAAGAAAACCCTTTTGTTGTGGCTCATTGATGAAATTTTCCCAGAAATTAACGACTTCCCAATTGAATTTGTTAAGTTTTTAAATTTATCTGACAAATCCCCCGAAAACGCTCAAATTATCAGCGGCTGTACAAAAATGTTAATTAATATTTTTGAAGCCACTCCGTCAGTTTTTGCTAATCCAGAAACAGTTTTCATGAAAAACATTCTAAAACTCAAAACTGATTTCCCTACGCTAATCAAATCGGAATTACCATTAAGTAATGATCTTCGCGCTGTCAGTCACAATCTCATGGCCCTTAAATCCCAAATTACAAAAGCGTACAATAAATTATGTCACAATTTTTTATTAGAAGAAATCCAACAAATTCCGCCAAATACAGTATTAGGCACAAGGCTTTCAATTCATTATGACTTAATCAAAATTTTCATTAATCGAGAACTAATGAAGCTCACCCACGAACCCGCAGTTTTCTTAGGCCAATCTCTTCATTTTGTTAAAACAATGCAAGAAGTTATCATTAACACTACCGCAAATGACAAAGCTTCCCTAAAAAGTAAAATTATGAACATCGCTCACAAAACTTATGGTGACAAACCCACTTTCTCTGCTTTTATCGAACAACTGTTTAACGAAGTTCAAAAACATAACTTGTAAAATTCTTAAGCAAATAAACTCTCACAACCCAGGATAAGCCAAAATATGTTTTATTCCAAATAGTAAAATATTGCCGAATTTATAAATACAAAATAAGAATCAGTTTTTTGTACAACAAACTAAACCGCAGACGATTTTTGAGTTCTTAATACAGGTTGTTCAGGTCTTTGATCATTTTGTTCATTTTGCTCGTTTTGTTCATTTTGTTCTTTTTCCTTATCCTCAGTATCATCGTACTTTGACCATATCTTACTTACCGTTCCAAAAGGCACAACAAACTCTTTGGAAAAGAACACCTCAACATCTTTATGTTTGTATCGATAGCATGAACCTATTTTATCAACAAACTTGCCCACAGAACGTTTTGAAATAATATTTTCCGCATGATCAAGAGTCGTAGCCATCACCTTATCATCACCATCAAGTTGCGATGGCGTTGAAGAATAATCATACAAGTGTACAGTCAATAAGTCCAAATTATAACGATATGTAGCATCGCCACAAAATATCTTTAACCCTCGTTTAAAATCATTGTCCAAGCCTAAAATCAAAAATATATATTCCAATCAAAATTAATTGTACAAAAAGGCCCAAAATTATCTCATAACCAAGAGTACAAAAAAGCCCATAATTTTCTTATAACACAAGTATAACAAATTAACTTAAAAACATATTTGAACCAATAATAAAATTTTTAGGGCCGTACTAGTCACTCATTGCAGGGAAATAAATAAAATATGGGGAAAAATGCTTACATGAAATTTTTGGAAACTACTTATATCGTATACAGTATATAATTGAAACTTTTGATTTGGAAAATTCTCCTTAAACAACTCTCAAAAATGAACAAATACCTTTTTCAGTAGCAAACTCAATTAAGTTATAGCGATCAATCGGCCAAAACAAATCAGTCCATTCAGTTCCACTTGCCAACGGAAAATATCTATGATTTTTTGAACCACAAACAGAAAAGGGTGACGTATTATACGGGTGTTCCACCGAATGTGCCAAAAAATCATGACCCAGTAAACGAGACTCCCATCCGCTCTCCTTCTCAACAAAAGCCATTATGGTTTGTTCAAATGTTCGCCGAGCCTAAAATACTCAAATCAAATCATGTAAAATGGAAAACATTCGTATTAATCATGTCAAAAATTAGATTAGATAAAACTTCTTAGCTCGTCTTTCAAGAACTAACGCAACATATAAATAATTTTATCGATTCCCCAGACTTTTAAATAAGCACTAAAAACAATATTTACTCACAGTCACATTTATTGGACATGTCACTTCTGTACATTTCTCGCAAGTTATACGGCCAGGTCGGGCCAACACAGCATAATCAGTAAAACTGCTACGACGCATTTTGCGAAAGTATTGAGGTAACTTTTTATGAATGTCCTTTTCACTTAGCACCAAACTTGAACTATGTACATATAAATATAACTTATCATCGTGAATTTGGTCAAAAGCATAGAGGATTTGTTCACCACGAAAATTTCGTTCAGTGGGATGCCATTCTCGATATTTATCTTGACAATACATAAGCTCGCTCACATAACCGCTTATGAATTTTGCCAAAGCCTTTTTATCGATTTGTACACCATCATATGATTCATCAGTGTTCAAAATTAACGCTTTTATAGCCTCCGAGTGATCACCACGGCTCATTATGCTAAGATCCGAAAATCTATTACAGATTATCCAGCTTAACATTTTACAATTCGATTCAGTTATAGACGATAAAGCCACCAAAAAAGTTCCACTATTTCGGCTTTGGGTAGTCACGCTGAGTATATTAACAAACTTATTTGAAGACTATTTTGTACATATTAAGAAAACATAAATTTTAATCAAATCATGTGCAATCAAAAACATAAAGTGCCATAAACTAACAAAGGAACTCAAATATAGTAAATCATAAACAAAAAGCATTATTAAAAATATATTAATAAATTTGTTACAATCCTGAAACCACAGATAATTAATAATGACCGTAAGGTACAACGAACGTTGCTTACACCGCGTTCACTACTCCCTCGTCCGATTCCAGAAACAATATAAATATCAGTGCCAGGAAACATTTGTTCTTTATCTAATTCTTCATTAGTATATTTCGTTTTGCCCTCCGATACAGAATAATTTTTAGAAAAAAAAGTGAGCCGCTCGCACAAAACTACAAATCGCTCCCACATGGACAAAGATTCTTCCTTCAAAATACTTATAGTCAAACTTCGTAAACCACATTTCAAACGGTCTTCTACGCAGGCTTTAACGCCACAATTTAATTTGAACTTTCCAACCCCGCAACCGCCCAAACATCCCAAGTTACCGCCTTGATTCAAAGCAGCAAAATGGAATTCAGAAGGCACAAACCCAACCATTTTTCGTAAAGCGAGCATTTTAGCCAAGCGCAATATTTCATCGTCTCGAGACCAAGCTAATTGTAAAGAAAAGCTTAATTAAAAACCAGTAAAAATCAGTCTTATACCCTAACCAAAGCCTTATACAGACCAACGTATATAACGACCAATAAAACAGTTTATTAATTACACAAAATATTAAGCACAGCACCTTATATGGTATACTGTATAAATATTAAAACAATTAATATTTTCACTTCAAATCGTCGCTTTCAAATAAAAAGAACCTATTTGGGAAAAAGTTGAAACCACCAAATGTTCAAAAACATACTGTACAAATATTTTCAGTTTAAAATAATTACCATTTATCGAAGTTATCTCACTGTTATAGCTAACAGTATAATCTTCCCGACGTTGAAAAATTAGCCGCGTACTGTTCGGTAATAAACAGACCTCCCTCTCCAGAGCACCCACATCGTTCAAATTGCTAAAACCCTCAAATTCGTCACTCTCCATGAGCCGAAACATTTCAGGGGCAAGCAACAATTTCTGCAATATTTCATCCCATTTTTTGGTTTATTAGAAAAAAGTTTTTAATACACAGAAACACTGATCATAAGGTATACAAATAAAAGATTAAAATATATGTAAGCTAGGTACCAAAATTAATCTAGTAGAAAACTATAGCTGATAAATTTGCGAATTTAAATTACTGAGTCAGTCGTACACTAGAGAGCCTTGTTCCATTTAATTCAATTGTACATTATACTTACTTCAAACAACTCAATAGCAATTTTTTCACGGGCAGGTTTGTTGGCCAAACTATTGGTACAGTCGCGTGACGCATTAAGAATAAGATAATTTCCTAAAGCACCCTTCAACAATTGGCCAGCCATTGAATCCCAATCGTAGTCCGACAACTCACTGGAACTTACCATATGATCCAAATGACTTGAGTAACCCAATTTCCGTAATTTTACCAATATTGTACCACGAGTAACCTGTAACAAATCTACTGTTAAAATGTATACTTAGAAGTGAATAAATTGTACAAATTACAAAAATCTCATTTGTACAAAGAAGGTTTTACCGATAAACAAATCCCAAAATAAGCGTTCTAACGGAATGAAAATTACAGCACCAGGAAATTTTAACGATTCCTTATTAAAGGATCGTTTATTTTTCAGATGTCTTTGACTTCAAGTGACCATTATACATATGACCTTGTTCATAAAAACCAAAACGTCCGATAAACGGTTAAAAATATAATTCAAAGAAAATTTCGGGCAAATTATAAATCTTATTCCTCACCTGCTCCTCTCGAAGGTTATCCTCCCCACCAAACAAATGACATATCGTTTTTATTAGATTTAGGGTGGTCTCCGGTTTTATTTGTACAGAGTTAAACTCATTAAAATTCGGACCCGACTCCATAAAAATAATTCTAAGCAATATGGTGCACATTTGTAACAAAATAATTCCATAGTTCGGATCATCATCCAAGACCCCACCAGGCGGCAAAGTTAAAGCAGCTATTACAGCTAAAAAAGTCATAAAATCGGACTTTTATAAAAATTAAAAGTCTAAAAATCAAATATTTTCGATTATTTTTGTGGTAAAAATCGTTTTCGAATGAAATGAAAATAAGCATTTCCGCTATTTTTATAACCGGGACTTAGTTAATTCTAGAAAATTTTTAACCGACAATTAAAAACTTTCCTGTAGTTACAGGTTAAAAGATATTACGCATTAAAATACGGTAGCCAATCAAATTGCGACATTCTGCATTAACCAATGATAAGCCGGAAATACTAAAAGTGAAATGCGAGAATAAATATGAGCATTTTTGTATTTTAGAGAAAAATTTTTAGGAATTCAAAAATAATATTACCAGTTATCCTTCATTACCAGAGACAATATTAAGTATTGTATTTTATTTTAGACTGTTGACTCCATTGTATAGCGGTGCTCCAGATTGTAATAAACTACAAGAGAAAATAGCCATTCAGGAAGAGTTTAGATATTATTGAAATATCTTAAACAGCTAGAAATTTTTTTTTTTTTTTTTTTTTTTTTTTTTTCAAACTTTTTTAAGATTTACACCCAAATTTAGGAAAGTTCACAATATGCCTTGGCTCGAAATTATTCCCCATACTGTTTTAAATCAGCAAGACCTTTTAAACTGGCATTTTAGTCAAATTAGATATGAACTTGAGGATATTAGAGAATTTTTTCCAAGTATTGTTAGAAACGCGTTTTTTAATCAAACAAAATATCCCACATTATATCCGCCCTTTTTGTACAAAGCGGAATTTGCTCTTAAGTTTTTGCAGGCTATCGATTCAGATGATCGGATTAAAAATTGGCGCTATATAGAAAATTTTAAGCCCATGAACGATGCGGCCGATAGTTTATCGTCTTT
The DNA here is from genome assembly GCA_004367875.1 of Oikopleura albicans. Classification (NCBI taxonomy): domain Eukaryota; kingdom Metazoa; phylum Chordata; class Appendicularia; order Copelata; family Oikopleuridae; genus Oikopleura; species Oikopleura albicans. Next base: position 8,521 of record SCLG01000675.1, read on the forward strand.
TTTAGATCACGATAACTTCGGCGACGCTATTAGAAATTCGCGTGAGTTACGGGCATATGTCCGAAATAGAGTTGGGCTATTATACCAAGCAGTCCTTAATTATTGGCAAGAGGGCACCCCAGATCATAAGTTGAAAAAATTCAACCATTTGATGCTCAAATTGGCCCGACAAGAAATTGACGGCGCCAAACCAAAACGTCCAATAATTTTTCCTCTCAAAATTTGCGCCTCATGGGATGAGTTGGACCCTGAACCGCAAATTGACCAAAGACCCCAGCCAATTTTCAACATTGATATAAATGTTAACGTTGCTCCAGACAATCGAGAGGATTACCAAGATATATTCGAGGAATTCTAAAAATCAAGGTATTTTATGAACATAATCTAAATAGATTGTACAACTTTTTGGCCAAATTAAAACCTTATTATATATTTTAAAAACGTCTTAACCTATATAAACTCATACAGTATGTCCGAGCATCCCGATTACAAACTGATCAAAGCCATCATTCCAAATGATTATAGAGGCAGAAACCCTAATGTTCAAGCGTATTTTCTTATGGAACAAATTAAAGTTTTTACAGACCGTACGCTTAACAAAGACCTTTGTCTCCCGATGCCGTACTCCCTTAAAGTTGCAATTGATAACGCCAAAATTTCAGGTGATTTTATGTCGGCTGCAAAGAACTGGGTCAAATTCGACACCACAAAGAACTACCCCCTGTATATAAAAAAGACCATTGTAAAAAGTGTACATTTTATCAAATACGCCACATTAGCTGCCCAAGAAGTTTTCTTTGCTTACTTCAATGTTGTTGCCAATACCACCAACCCCCCCTCTTTAGCTCATAAACACATTTTGATCACAAAAATGCAAAACATAAATTCTTTTATCAATAGTATCTCACAACAAAATTACGAGTGGTCTGGCCCTTTTGTTCAATTTCACCTTCAATAACTGCCTTTGCTTTCACCATTTTAAGTTCAGAAATAATCCGAATTAAAAATTCAAATTGCTAAATTTTTTCAAAAAACAAAACAAATACAATTTGAAGGTTTAAATCGGATTTTGATAATGTACATCTTCTCACAAAGACATGATTTTGTTTTAAGGCAAATTAAGGCCCCTCTACCAAGCCCACTCCAATAGCCCAGCAACCTGTCTAATTTTCTTCAAAAAGCCTCAATAACTTGGTAGAAGGATATACTTAATCACTTAGCCTATACTCCTGCCCAACCTATAACTCAGACCTCCTTATCAATATGTGTTCACCTCACGGAAATTGTACAAATTTTCCCTTCTCCATATTATTTATACATTGCGCCTCACTTCATTTATTACGTTTGTGCCTTGTTATAAAACAAGTTCTTTTGTCTATTTCTAAAAAGTGTAACAAAATGATTGTTCGATTACATCTAACCTCAAAAACCCACACAGATTAATCGAGCAAAAATTTAGTCACTACTTTTGGAAAAGTTAAAAAATAACAAGTTGTATATTGAATTATCTGTCACATATACCGCTTAAAATAACCCCTTGCCCGATTTTTTTCAGTTGTTCTCCTTCACGCTTAAAACAGATTATATATAATAAATTGAATCATCGGACAGGGGGTTATTTTAGAACTTCTCGTTAAATTATTAACTTGTACACACCCATAACCCGGTCTTTTCAAATAAACTCAGCCACGATAAACAAAAACGTTGTTATAAAGTACATAGTACCGTATAACGCTTTCAGCCTATTCTATTTAATGCAGGTGAAACTTTAATCAAACAATTACCCTAATTGAGGGAGCTCGAGGAAAAAATATTTTTGTCCCGTACGGGAAAATATGAGACATCATTCGAGTAAAAATATTCGAACCAAAAACAAGCCAAAATGTTTTTACTTTATCGTTTTTTCACGCCAATTTCCATTTATCACGCCAAAATAGCGCAAAGTGAAAAAAGCCCTCAATCGCAAATGAAAATTAAGAAGTTGAGTACAGATGCAGCAATTTACATGTTATTGTTAGCAGGAGAATTGGATTCACTTTACACTCGAGTTAAATTAGAATTTGGAACTTTCTCCCCCCTCCTTAGCACGTATAAAGACTTAGCAAATAAATGCTACAGGATAAGTTACCCTAAGCCTCTATATAAATATGTACAAACAAATAGAATCTTGCACAACCTTTTTATTATAATTATAAAATTCGCAAACTTTTTCGCTCAAATATTTTCTATTTAAATTGTTATAACTCTCTTACAAGCCAAGGGTATCCTAATAAGCGAACAAAAAGTCACCTTATGGACAAATCAAGAAATCGTCGACTTATGCCACAAATTGATTATTGTACAAAATGATGGATTTCTAGGAGATTCATATGATGAAAGATTTTATATAATTCGAGCCGCAAAACACATTTTATTTACTACTGCAGCAAATTTTTTCGCTTTAATTGAGCCCCCCTCAACCGCACTTATGTTCCGAGTGGATCTCATTGATGCCATTTTGTACATCCTATTCAATATGTTTGACAAATTGAATACGTTTATTGACCTTGACTAAAATGATTAACCAGTAAAACTTAACAAAATGATACATCACCTATAGACACATAGTTCTGTAATTTTATGTATTAAAAACACGTAAAATTGTAACAAATATGTTAGACTGTATTCGAAAATTTATTTCGTAAAAATCACTATGATAACCTTTAAAATAAGTAAAAATTATATACAAAATGTGTCTTATACTTTTAACATGTTTTAGTGCTTCGATTTCATTAAAAATATCTCAATGACAAATACATAATCAAAATAAAATAGTACAAAAACTTTCATTATATTAATTAAGAATGGACTCGCTATTTGCCACAGTACCGATAATTAGCCGACAATGCCCCAGAATAACAGCTCAAATGCTCCCCTATAAGTACGGCAAATGCGCATCCCTTGAGGGCCGTGTGATTAAAGTCAAAGGCCAAAAAGTACAAATTTACGTCGGAGACGGCGTCATTCCAGCAAAGATTTTTGTACAACACCGACTTGATGGGGACATTATCAAAAATACAGCGTATCGATTCAAAGGCTTTGTTGACCAAACAGGGGTCTTTTACATCTGTGAATCTTCAACTATGTCATTAGTACCTGACACCTTTTTTCAAGAACTGGCAGCTGATCTGAACAAAAACTTTAACAATTAGTCTATACAGTACCTGGTTCATTTAATAAATACAGTCATGCTTTAATAAATAAATCTTATCTCTTTTAGATGTCTAAATTGACTTTCGGTGAACATATTAGTTATGAATTACACAATTTTGTACATACAGCATCTTTCATATATCCAAATATTCTAAACAAATGGATCACAATTTATACCAAACTTCCGACTCATATAAGAGGCAATAAGATGCAATTCTATAATGACAGAATTAAAACAGTTTTGCCTCTAATTCAAGTCCTATTATTTTTGCAACTTAAAATTCCGCGAGCAAATAGGCATGGACCAACCAGTATTAATTTCATGGACTTCCTCCACCCCAAAAATACACATTTGTTGCCGAATGTCCTCAAACAAAATGTCAAATGTGCATTTAAAAGTTTCTGGTTATCCTTGTTACAAGCCATCGAATTATTTGTACAAAACGTTGTTTTACCTGAACCATGTATAATTTTATCCACAAACCTTAAAGGACCTGATTGGTCCATTATTACACAATTATGCGATACGCTCATTGAAGACTTCCATCTGGAAACAGGAAAATTATACAAAATCGAAACAGCTGATTATATTCAACATGGCGAGCAAATTCTACCTGGCTATGACAGTATCCTTCACATCGGAGCGGCTTTTAAAATCATGCCAAATCTTCTGGAAGTTTATCCGAACCCTATTACCCCACGCAGCGGAATATACCTTTCAAATTCACTATACAACCGCAAAATGTACGACTCAATAGGGTTTAATAAACCAACTTCAAACCCAAACAAAAAACGCAAAATGGAAGAATAAAAGGTGAGTGATTTATAATCAATCAAACTGTATAAATATCAAATACTTTCCGTTCATTAAAATTTTATTTAAATATAAGAAATGTTTCTGTACATATTTTCAAATCATTATTAGCGCGGGTGGTTAAGGCGCTAGATAAATCGAATAATAATCTATAGATTGTAAGTTCGATCCCATCCGAAGAGCTCACTTTTTTCTTTAAAACTGTAACTAGGGTTTAAAGTATCAAACAGTAGCCAGGATAATACTTGAATATGGAACCCCCGATAATACGATTTAAATGAAATCCCAGTGTTCACCTTGTCACTTCATGAGTTGTACATATTTTAATACATTTTATACACAAACAACGTGATAAACTCTGTTATCTTCCAGTTAACCATTTTTTAATTATTTTTAAACAGTTCTTTAATTTTCCATCTTTAAAAGGGAATTGTACATAATAATAGGTTGTTGTACATAATTCTCATACTCATTGGTAGAATATGAGTAAATGTCGTATACCATAAAGACTTGTAGTAGGGTCTTTTTGCTTATGGTAATATTTTAGCCCCCTTGGACTGGCGAATGGTCTTCTCGGCAATACGATTTTGGCCACACCCCGTCCCTGATCCTGCTAAGCAAACTAAGTATGCTTTTTCATCTGACTGTCACTGTACACTAGTTATGCGATCGCGGCTGCCATCGACAAAGAATCATAACGCACGAAAGGGGCGTATATTAAATTTACCTAGCACCCAAGTTCATTCTGAATCTCCTGAAATAAAATTCACCTTGGAGTGAAAGCAACAAACCAAAAAAAAAAAAAAAATTAGAAGTTCAACCCATATTTCAAAATGCATAAACCATCAGGTGGCTGGATAAAACCACGTTTTTTTTGGGAAAAAAAGCGGCCAGATAAACCAAGTTGAGTAAAATGGTAGTATAAAGGCCGCGGATAAGCCAATAGGGGGTGTAGAGTTANTGTATATATGTACGTACCTTCGAGTCGTGATCCTTTTCGGTATCATCCGTATCCGACTTTTTATCAAGTTCTTCCTTGTCGTCCGAACCATCGCCAGGTTGTTGTTTTTGTTGTTGTTGTTGTCGGAATTTAGCGCGTCGGTTTTTAAACCAAACCTGAAATACAATTTCAATTAAAACAGTACAAAAGTTCGACTGACAAATAAAAGTAAATTTTTCACAACCCTCATATCGTGAAAAACAAAACTGCGTGCGTTGACATGAAAAAATATCATGCATAATAACTAAACTAAAAAAAACTTGACAAGTCGAAAATGATATGAAATTAAGCCTTTCGATAATTATTTTATCTAATGTTTACGCTTTACTGGAATGGTTATATGTTGAGGTTTCTGAAGCTAATAGGTTGCAATTTTGGTTATTTGGTCCTTTTCTGCCATTTGTTGATATTTAGTCATTTTTTTTTTCGACAATTGTGATTTTTTTATTATTGCATTTTAAGTTCTGTCAATTTTCATTACAGTCCTTAATTCCATAACGGCCGTTTTCGGTTCTCGAAAGAAGCGGCCGTTATGGGGTGAACAGCCGTTTTTTGGGGAAAAAAGCGGCCGTTATGGAATAAACGGCCGTTTTTTGGAGGAAAAAAGCGGCCGTTATGGGATAAACGGCCGTTATGGAAGCGCCCCTTATGGAATCAAGGACTGTATATACTCTACTAGAGAGATTTCTACGTAAATTATGATATTTTGAAAGCTGCGAATAATAAACTTATTTCAAACTCCGCTTCAGATAAGTTGCTAGTCCATAACTTTATCCTTCACAAAAATGAGCTGATTCAAAGCACAATATTGGTTTGGTTGGTCGAAAAAAAAAAAACTTCCATTTAGAGTGGAAACGCGGTAATACATATTATTGTGGCAAGGGCACTAAAATTGCCTTAGCATGCAAATTTTTCTTTATTGTGTAGAAGAGAATAAACTGAATGAGACACTCTAATCGGCTATGACAGGAGACACACTCGTTTTGCTCCTCAGAGAGCACTTAGTGAAAATTGCTATGCCGTTGATTCAAACCCATATAATATATTCTATCAAAAAAAAGAATGACGAAAAAAAAAGAATAAAGGAAAAACATATGAACGGTGGCCACGGCGTAATACGTTCACTGCTGGCCGGTTCAATCGATGGTGATTATCCTGGATTTATTCTGTCTCTAGGATAAAACATATTGAAATTGAAAAATTAAAAAAATATCGAATTCAAATGGGAAGAACGAACAGAACCAAAAATAAAAAAAAACGAATACAATATTGTATTTGCACATACACACAGATCCAGACACACAGAAAGAAAAATGATAAAAAAAAAATCCGACAATCTTCTATTTTTAGATTGTCAGTTGTTTGTCGGTTGTACTAATTGAAAAATGCGTCTGAAAATGAAACTAAGCTGGTTATTGGCAGGGGAAACGCGATTTGGTGAAATGGACTCGCAAACATTAATAAAAAGTAATTATTTTTAATTAAACGAAAAAACATATTAAAATGTCATTACTGACCTGTATACATTGAACATTGTTAAAACCTGCCATACTGTACGCCCACAGTGCGCCCACAACGCAACGGTTTTTGGGTGGTGAAAGCGTTGCGTTGTGGGCGCGCCAACTGTATACCGTACATATTTGGGTGAAGGGTAGTTTCGCGACCATTTTTGGTCGCGAAAACCCCCCGTTTATGAGTACTTTCGCGACCACACCATTTGGTCGCGAAAACATACTTTGAACAACGATTCGCGACCATGTGGTCGTGAAACCATATTTTGAAGAACGATTCGCGACCAAATGGTGTGGTCGCAAAAGTACTCGAAAACGGGTTTTTTTTCGCGACCACAAATGGTCGCGAAAGTACCCCACCCCTATATTTGAGTTATAAATGTTGCAAAAATTGTCAATATATGAGATTACCGAGCGCATGAGACATAAAGGCTAAAGTCTGTCAAGATATGGGCTGTAGGGGCATGGGTAATGCAACTGTTACCGTTTCAAATAAAGATAACCGGTGACTGACCTGTACACGGGATTCCGGTAGATTTATTTTTAGCGCCACTTCTTCTCGCATAAAAATATCGGGATATCGGGTTTTTGAGAAGAGGGATTCTAGAATGTCCAGTTGAGCTCGGGTAAACGTCGTCCGTTCTCGGCGCTGCTTTCGGGCGGGGAGGCCTAAATGTCCTAAAATGTACGATTTTCAGAATTGTTAAAATGTTTTCGCGTCCTTTTTTACTGGCAATGTCACTTGTTCGAATTTTCTCGAACAAAAAAACGAAACAAAAAAAAAACAAGAGCAAAATTGAGCCACGAATTGAATATATTTCCTGCACCTGTAATCTGGTTGACATTTAAGCAAAGAAAAAGTAGGAGCACATATTTAAAATACAAAAAAACTTTTATGGTGTCATACTGGTATGATCAGAAACCGAAATATAATAGTGCCTGAATAATTATCAATGTGTATTTATGTAAAAAATACGAAAAAATCCAACGTTTTTATTTTGAAATTACAAGTGAACGATATTTTTATAATCTGTAACACGGTGCCTCAGTAAACGATTTTTCAACGAATCTTAAATAAGAGCGTCAAGTAAGGCTACATTTGGGTTTTTTGAAACCTACCCTTACTTGGTGTTTTTATCCCTGACACTTTTAACTTACGTAGATAAACGCCTGACATGTTAATTTTATTATGTTAAAGATAATTAATAATTAAAAAATGTATTTAAATTCTAAAAAACATTTTGTTTTGAATATCTTTTCGTAATTTTACTTGGCGTTTCCGCCGTACATGTGTCGGCGCTGACACTGACGCGCTGATGTTAAAATAGCGTTGAAAAGCATATGAATATTGCCTAAAGTACGTCAACCTCAGCACCGACATACGGTAGTAATACTTGAATTATCCGTTTACATGGGATACAAATGATGCGTCGTTAACCGGCCACTAACATTTTTCAAAAACTGACCAGTTAACGGGTTTTGGTCGGTTAACGGCTCAATGCGTAGTCTTTGAATAATGTTATCTGTGAAAAAAAAATTGGTGCAAAAGTGCCCGGTTAACGGCGCATGCCCTTATATTGATCTCTTTCATTTGTTGTTTCAAATGTGAAACTAAAAAAAGTATCAAACAAAAACAGGAACATTGCTTGACGAAAAAATTGTAACAAAAATATTAAGCTGATTATAGTTAATCAGATGCAACTCACATCATATATATATACCGTGCGGTACGACAGAAGTGAAACGCGAATATCCGCCATCGACAAAATATCATAAGCCGTTCGAGGTGCATTATTCGATTCATATTTCGCGCACAATTCCGCCCAAAAATTGTGTTTTTTTTTTGTTTTTTTGTTTTTTGTTGTTCGGTTTTAACTCGCACAAGTGAGAGAGGTGGGGTTAGGGTGAAAAGGTAAAAAGACTTATTTAGTTGGTATAAACAGCCAAGTAAGACTTATGTTTCCGCCGGATTAAGCCCATCAAGCAAAATGCATCACTTTGTTCAAAAAGGATTTGATTAAGATCTGTTTTGTTTAAAGAAGTAACTCAACTGCGAAGAGGACTCCCTTTTTGACGCAATTAATTAACTTGTGTTTAAGTAATAAACAATCAGAACGGGTTGGCTAAAGTTGTACTTCAGTTTGTATGTCCAATTCTGTAAAAAGTCCAGGAACTAAGTTCAGAATTGAGACGTTTGTTGGAACTGTTACCGGTTGAGTTTCATGAAAATCGGGCGAGTGTTTCTAGATTGTTTGTAAATTTCTTCGATTGATTTTTCAGGGTGTCTTTTACTTGTGTCGCTTGAATCAATCGAAGAAATTTATAAACGATCTACTCAGTGTTTTACATGAATTTCCGCCATCTTTTCTAGCGAATTTTCTAGATGGCTATATACGAGTTTTTGACGTGCGGTAAAACTCGAGTATGGCTATCTAGAAAATATGAAAGAAAACAATGGCAGAAATTCATGTAAAACGCTGAGTACAAACGCTCGGCAGATTTTCATCAAACTTCAAATGGTACAAAAACAAAATTTTTACTTTGTTAATGATAAAAAGAACAGTTTTTCTAAAAAAAAACGTATTTTTTTACATTACGAGTGTCCTACAGCTAAAAAACAGGCACATTTTGCAAGGAAAAAATCCGTTCGCTGCTTTCAAGAAAAAACTTGTATCATACACATCTGTCTTAACAGAATAAAAATTGAGAAAAAACAACAAATCAATTCAAGTTTAAAACGCTTTTTTAGAATTGTGATTTCAAAAAAAAATACAAACTATGCTTACCATACATGGGCGGGCAAATTGAGTGTTGGAGTCCATTGTGTTGGCCCTTCGACATTCCAATCCCGTTAAAATAACATGCATCTCCTAAATATAACAATAAATACGACGTAAAACACCAAAAAATGATACTAACTCAGAAAACCTAGGCCAAAAAAGGCCAATAGTGTTTTATTTTTACAATGAAACAACGAAACAGAAAAAAAATAAGCTGCATGAGAAAACCGGTGCTGCCGGACTGACCTACTTTGTCCCTCCGTGACCTTGTCGTGAAAAAAAGCGAATTTCAAAATATATTTTCATTTATAGATCTTTTTCATTTTTTTTTTTGAAACTTATTTTTTTTTGCTTGAAAAAAAATATCTATTTTATTAGATGTCGGTAGTTGTCAAAATATTTTTGGCAACTTCAAAGTGGCCTTTGCAAAGTGTAACAACCAAATATATGTCATAACATTTTGAGCTTGAGTACTTTGAAAAGCAGAGTTCTTTTTTGGGCGTCTTTTTTTTTAGTTTTTTTTTTATATAAAAAACATGTTTTTTTGTGTCCCCGGTGCTATTTGTCCAAACGTCTGAGTGACTTGCTCCGTGTCCTCCCAAAAAAAAAAAATCGTTTACAGTTTTATTTTTCTGCTCAATTTCGTAAAAAAAAAGAAGAAACAAAAATGAATCATATTTTTTTTATTTCCAAAAACACCAAAACCATAATCCAATTTGCGAGGTAATTTTTCTTGGTACCGCCACTTGTCACAAAAGAAAATGTACTAACCAAAGAAACAAAAATCTTTCGTAAACTATATTCACAAAACAAAGCAAAAAAAAAGTGTATTGTATTTAACTGTTTTTCAACTTGGAAAAAGTAAATCCAACAACAAGTTCATAAACACGTAAAATAAGTTTTATCAAATAAAGAAATACAGTCCTTGCTCCTTTTTGGGACGCTCATTTTTGGGACTATTGCCTTTTTGGGGCGCTTTTTGGCCAAAATGGGCCATTCAAATAGAAAAAATGATCTTTTTTTGTGACGCTGATCATTTTCGGACGCTTTTTGGAAGAACCGTAAACGTCCCAAAAAGAGTAAGGACTGTAACGACGATTTAATTATTTTTTTATCAGAAAAGGGTTGGCGGAAAAGGCCCTTATTTGTAAGGGTGGTCAAATTTAATTCGTTTGATTTTGGGCCTCTTACAAATATTAAAGTTAAAAGATATAATTTATTTTGTCAATATAAATTTTTTCTTGAAAAATAATAAAAAACGCATTGTTCAATGATATCAAAAACTCCGAAGGAAACTGGAAATTTTGACCAGTTTTTATAAAATTAAAGTGACGAGAAATGGGTGTGTGAAAACACGCACATACTTCCCCTGAGAGTTAAAGTCAAACATTATGCAGCAATTGTACTTTGTATTGTTTTTACGATACATTTCCAGCTTCCCATAAAAACTGACTCCAATTAAATATGAAACGAATTCGGTTAAAAAAGTAAATTATTTCCTAAATCATTTTCACAATACATAGATAAAAAAAATAAAATATATTCGTAAAATTTGCGTCTTTGGTTTGTTGTCGGATAATTTGGTCAAAAACGTATGACTGGAGTTTGCCAGTTCCGGTGTCCTACTAATTTTTTAAACAATTACAAATACGCAATTACAAAAACGTTTTATATTTTACGTTTTGTGTGAGTCGGCTCTATATTTTGCCAAAAATGGCCAAAATGGCCAAAGAGAAAAAGGAGCGCAAGTTTATTTGTTACTGTAAATAACTGCAGGGGTTAATTTAGTTATCTAAAGCACGCGAGTTGTTTGGTTTTGTATGACTATCGGACGTTGGTTTAGATTATTTTCGAAATAATTTTACATTTGTGTGTCTTTGTATATGTCGCTCCTTCTCTAAAACCTAAGTTTCTGTTTTCTGGCTAATTTAGTCATTTTATGGAAAAAGTTTATTGAGAAAGGAAATTGCCAAACATAGTCAAAAACGAATTACTAACAAAATGACAATGAGGCTTACAAAATGGAGTACACTCGTCGCGCAGTTATCGGGCTGGTTATTATTTAACATGGTAAGACCGTACCAGGAACACGGATTTTAATATGTTTAGTACTGTGCAGTAATCGGGAATCCTGCGCAGTTATCGAGCTATTTTTCATGACAAAACTGGTCCAATTACCGCGGAGGAGGCTATTTATTTAAAAAAAAGAACTAAAAATTAAAGCATCTCTGAAACATTTTCAGTTAATGATAACTATATTAACCATAAAAACGGCATATTTTTTGTTAAAAACAATTATAATATTTCCTATTTGTTTTCCGCATCCCAAAACAAACGATTAATTTCTCAAGCAGAAATAAAGTGTCAAAATAAACATAACTTTACTTTGATAAATATTCAGAGAATACCCTAATGGCCAGGTTTGAGCTTTTTAATTGGCCCGTTTCCTCTGCCTCCTTCTGTTTGGCCAATCAGCAAACGTCATAAGATACACATGACAATAGGGTGGCCAATTTGAGTAAAACAATTTTTATGATAAAACTTAATTTTTATTTGGATAATAAAAAAATGCTACAAAGTTAAGCTTGTACAATTTAATCGCATACATTATACAATATTTGCTACTTGGATGGCATAGTGAATTTGATAACCATTTAAGATTAATTTCGAACTAATTTTACAATTTATATGTGGGCTACTTTCGAACGACAGTTTTTCCGGCTAAAGTGAAATACATTTTGCCCAAATAAAAAAAGCCAAAATTGTCGTTTATTTCCTAGTTCCCAAAAATACGTATAATTCAACACGGAGCGGTCGGATTAGTGTCGTCTCAATATGATGGGGGGTTGATTTCAGGAGAGAAAAAAAAAATAAAATAACGTCGAGCTCGACGACCTTACTTGGTAATTGGGCAAACGTCATGCCCAAGTGGACAAATTTTCTCCAAAACACACCAAGAAAAAAAATGAGATAATTGAGCTCAATTAATAAGTTTTTTATTTGAGAAAACTGCGCACTTACCGGGATAGCCGGGTAGTCGGTGATGCATGAGTGGGTCCATTGGGGATCCCAAATTGAGGCCACTCATTCCATAGGGCGATTTGAGATACGACATACTATTACTACCTAAAATAAATAACGTTAAGATTTTGTTTTAGAAGAAATAGTTTTTGGATTAAAAGTGTTTTAACGAAGGATGAAAAAACCTCCTATAATACTGATTAGAATATCATATTTTCAACACATTCAAAACTCATGTGTACTTTGAGACCGCATTCGATTCATTTTTCCTGTATTAAACCGAGGCGCGTGTAACTGTCCGCTTAAAATGAAACAAGCCAAAATCGGACAGTATTCGAAACTTTTGGTACGGTTTAATCACAAAAGCTATTAACACTTTTGAAGCACGTCAAATCAAAATTTCACCGAAAATTTAACAAAATGTGGTACACAAATAACCGATTTGTTGATGTGTAACAATAATACGTACAGTCCCTACCTCAAAATTGTTACAATTTTTGATTCAAAAACTTGTAACGATTTTGAGTCATGACTCATGACGTCATTTATTTTGAGTGTAACGCTTTTGAGATAGGGGCTGTAATTAGTTTTGAAACGCATAAACCAACCAAAGTCACTAGATTCATAAAAATCGGTTACCTTCGGCAAATTTAGATCAAACGCAAATTTTGCCTACTTCCGGTTTGACTTCCTGTGCATAAACCTTACAAAGCTGTAATTGGTCAGAATTCGACCATTTCACCTTGCTTCATTTGAGACGCTATTTTTACGTTACATTATACCAATTGATACCATCTAACA
>SCLG01000675.1:21645-38948 GCA_004367875.1 Oikopleura albicans
TGCTGTTCAGACCGGTACCCGTACGTCAAGTACTTTTGAAAGCGTTTTTTTTTGATAAATTTCTACGGGTACCATCATTCCGTTTATAAACAATGTAATCATTGATTTTCGTTGATAATATATAATATCAGGAGCCTCTCATGTTTTGGCTCAAAATAAATTATTTGGAAACGTAGCATTGGGATAGTGAAAATGACTTTTTGGTGAGTTTTTCTTATTGTGGTGTTGTTTTTATGTTCGCACAAGGGGGAGGCGTTTTTGCAATTGTTAAAGTTAGACAAAAAAAAATTCTGAGAGATAAGAATACTCGGGCACCCCCCGTAACGCAGGTGTGTACAGCTTGGCAATTTACAGCGACAAAATTAAGATGAGAAAGTGTCTTAGCCCATTTAAAAATTATTTACTATACGGGGGAGGGTGCTGGCCGGTGGTGGAAATTGCGATCATTGTCAAATTAATCGCCCAAAATGGTAAACAAACAACAGGACCCCCAATGTTGTTCGAATTGAAAGCAAAAAATGTTTAACCTTTTTCCTCCAATGCAATCAGTAAGTCAAAAACGAGTCAAAAAAGGCAAAAAAAAAAACGCTCACCAATTATATATATATATATTTTTTGCCTTCATATAAATACCGATGTCGCCGATTTTCAGTCTGTATATTTTTGAATATAATAATTATTGAGTGTTTGTAATGTAAAAAATAAGTTTTTTTATGAGAAAGCAGAAGCTTCAGGCAACACGAAATATGCGATATTTTTACAACAAACAATAGGAGAAAAAGTAAAAAAAAGTTAAGCATCGGGAAAAATACTATGCAATATAAAAAAAAACTGAGAGTTTTTTTTTGACTTTTTGACTGTTTTATGATTTCAAATAAATAAATATGATCCGAAAAAAGTGATGACGGATACCAGTGTAGTGTGTTTAATGTAGGGTACCAAACTCATATTTTCTAAAAAAATGCAACTTGGGAAAATTAATAAAACATAATAGCATAGGGCGGCAGTAGAGGCGCTAACTGAGGGTAGGTTTCGAAAGCACAAAACTTTGCAAGAGGTTCCGTCGTGAAAAAAAACAGCAGGGTATCCGACAAGTGCGTAGTGCGTAGGCGAACAAGCTGGCATTTGTTTCAAAACAAAATTTGCAAAACGAGGGAAAATTTGACCAATAACTCGATGTCGGATAATTACGCAGAAGGGTTACCATAAATATCGTTTGCTGAAACATGCTGCCTTTTATTATCAGAATCGAACCGGTTAAATTATAATTGCGGGTTTTTGCGTTAAAAACACAGTCCGGTGTTACAGTTGGTGACTAAACTAGTTGGCACCTAACGAGTTGACAAAGACCTAACGAGTTGACAGTTTTTGGGCGTTTTTCGGGCAAAAATAGGCAAAAAGGGCTAAAAGTGACCTAACGAGTTGACAGTTTTTGACAAAAAATCGGAAACGAAAGTGTCAACTCGTTTAGTCACCAACTGTATTCTATTTTCCTCTATCATGAGTAAAGTAGAAACCATAATGTAATTTTGCTCTGTATTGTCCTCTTTTCATGATCGGTTACAAATAAATAAATATCACAAAATTACGGCGCATTTCAATTTGTAGAAATGTGCTGGTTTTAAATAAGTTACCAAAGCCTGTGGTTGAACTGCCAAAAAAGGCAAAAGTGACTTTGCACAAAAAAAAAAGAAAAAGAAAAAAAGGCAAAAACGCACTCCTTGTTTCTGTGTTATTGGTCACCTAATTTGAAACTGTAAAAAATTCTATAATGCTTTTGTAGATTTTTTTTTGCTGTTTCCAACTGCTTTTGCGCTCGTGCGGTTCCTTACGCTTTACCCTGGCCACTCACCATCATCGCCGATTACGGTAAATTAATCCGATTTAAAAACTCCAAAACGACCAACCTCGTTTTTGCTTCGTTTCCGAGGCGCAATTATCTTTACTTGATATTTTTTTACTTGCACAATGGTGCCAAATGACAAAAAAAATAAAACGACAACAAAACATACAAATTAAATAATTGCTTCGAGGGGCATTTATTATTATTTTTGGATGTAGGGGCCAGTCCAGATACTGAGACACTTTTCAAAAACGAAAATACAAAAAATACAGACTTTACCCATTTTTCAAATGCACCCTTTAGATGTGCATGTCCCTCTAGATGTGCGATTTTTTACGAAAATTTGTAAATACAATGCTGTTTAAGCGTCCCCAATGGTATCATTATTAGGAGTTGATATAAAAAGTTTATGAACAGAAGCCGTTTTCGGACAAATAAAGGCCAATATTGGCAGTTTTTTATGAATATGAACCAATTTCTCAAAATAACTTGAAATTAATTACGCTGACCTACTTGATTTGTAGGCTGTTTGTTTTAAGCAATTCAATGAGAATCTAACTGGTTCATATTCATAAAAACTGCCTATATAATAAATGATTATTGTCTAATTTAACAGTTACTTGTAATTCAAAAATTAATTCAAAAATTATAAATTATAATTTATAATGCATTGTTAGTGAGTCTACAATCATCCAAAATTTTAGAGCCCGAACATTTTTGCTTTGAGGGCGAACACTTGGTAGGCATTGGAGATGCCAATGCGTACCAAGTGTTCTAATACCGTATGTGTCATAAGTTAAGACGAATAATATTTAGCCCTTTATAATTCGTCAGCTAGAGATGGCCCATCATGACCCCCAATGACCTTTCATGACCCCCGCAGTACATATTGGTGCGAATTGAAAAAGCTAAATTCAATGAACAAACATAATCCGGTCAGGCTAATACCATAATTTCTCAATATCCCAACTTTTTTCCTTAACTGCTCCTGCCCGTCAACATTCCTCAATTGCTCTTCGCCATGACCTAATCGGTGGCTTTAATAGAACTAATAGACCCGACTTTTTGATGCAAGTTTAGCAATAACAGAAGATTAAGCTCGGATTTTTTCGAAGATTGTGAGCAACTGAGAGGGGATAATAATTTTAAGGAAATAAACATCTTACCACATCTCTGGCAGATAAAAAAACAAAAATGCCATTCTTCAGTGGACTTAGCTGCTAAATCTGTTTTGATGATTACGTGCTAAAATGGGCGCAGCTCTCACTTAACGCGTGTGCCTCCTTTCCATCAAAGGGTCACATTTTTTTTTCATTTAGAGTTTTATTTTCCTTTGTTTAGCTTGCTGGGCTCATTGAAAGCTTTTTGTAATATTTCAAAAAGGTTCATTATGAAACTTTTATATAATGAAAGTCTCTTTTCAGAATTAAAGTATAATTCGTGGTAAAGGTTAGATCTGTTAATTTTTCAGCTTGTAGAAAAATATTTTTCAATATGCAAAAATCCTAAAAAGACGCACAAATACTCAAAAACAAAAAACTGTTCAGTATACCGTATGGGGACTCTCAGACTGTGAGGCTTTGAGCAATTTTCCTATGATTTCTAACGCTATTGTGACGTCACCCTCACAGTCTGATCGTCCCCATACGGTATATCATATGGAATTCATATACCGTATATGGATATTTTGGTACAATTTTAATTTTTTTAGCGGTTTTAGTAAAGGGATCAAGGTCACTACCATGACCTTCAACCCTTACCCTAAATTAGTCAAAAATTTCAAAAAAGGTCATTACCATGAAATAAAATAATGCAGGGAAAATTTTTAGAAATTCGATGTTTTTTCTCTAAAAAAAACTTGATGTTGTCCATTTTGATACCTAAGAGTTAAAATTTTCCATAATACATTTTTTTGTTGAATAGACCTTCTACTGAGGCGGGTGCTGAATCCGGTGTGGAACTTTTCAACTCATAATTTATAAGACACCCCAACTGGTTCGGGTTTTAGGATTCAAAACGTGTACCCTGCATCACCAGCGGTTAAGGATTGTCACATTACATTCGTAATGTTTTTTTTTTGGTTCTTCTATTCGTTATTATTTTGACCTAGGCCCGAAGCAGACTTCCTGTAGTCTTCATGAGCCCGATTATTCAGTTTGAATGGTCATCGGGTAGATTAGATCAAAAAGAGGTTTGCTCGTTTGTTGCATAAAACCGGCTTAGTGTAATGTATTACTCAGACTTATCATGACATTATTACGATTACAAATGTTATTCATGCGCTAAAATACGGATTTGCAAGGGATTAAGGGATTATAAGAATTCCACTTTTTTTTTCGTATTTCAAATTTTGGCGCAAAACATTATCACCATCACTGACGTAATTTATTAACCGACAAATAGGATTGTCGCTTAAGTAGGTAGTTTAGACGTCGGCCAAACTTACAATTAAAGTTCATTTTTGTAAAAAATATTAATAATTGCCATTGAGTGCTGACAAAAAAAACATTTGTCTGGATAAGCATTGTCTTAATTTCTATAAATTTCGATTGTCATCAATTTTCTCACATTTTTGCTCATTTTGACGCCTAAGAGTTAAAGTTAGAAATTTTTCAGGACATTTTTTCATCAGTAGAAGGCGTTTAATAAGAGGTGAAAACTTTTGAATTATGCTGCCGACCAGGGCTCGGCACGAATGCTTTTGACACCAAGCCAAGCCAAGCCAATTTTTAGTAAATGCCTGGCTTTGTCGAGCCCTGCTGCAGACCCCAATTTTTTCCGTGATCCCCCTAATTCGGGTATATGATTATATTTAATGTCTGACAACATGTCAAATTGTCAACACACAAGTTTCTAGAATCCCGGTTGGCCATCTTGAAAAGATAATGTTCCATGCAAGCAAAAGTTCTAGAAAGAAAAAAATGCCTGTCGTTTTTTTTGCTTGATCAAATGAAACTGATATCAAAACTTGGATTTGAAAAAAAAGAAATCACTTCAAGAAATGTACTTATTGACCTTGTACTTGTCGGAAGGATCTGGAACTTTAATGTGACTAGTGTTTGTAATACTAGTGGGAGTCAGTCAACCAAATTAAGTTCATTGTCATGTTTTTTAAAGTTATCGGAAGTATTTTTTTGTATTCTCTAGAATGTTTTCCCACAAGAAAAACACGCGACTAAATTGACTTTAGGCCAATTTCACGCATTTATCAAATATTTCGTCTTTTTGTAATACACCAGATGACTCGTTATAGGGTTAAAATCTTTAGGGCTACTTTTTGAGAAAAATAAATTTCCGTCAATTTCGCCTACGCCTAATCGATTTAGTAGCCCTAGAACGAGGCATCTGGTGTACATATTTTTCTTTTGTATTTCATCTGTTAATTCGACACACTTATCTTGCAACCAATTATTTTGCAGAAAAAATTTATCCCTTTTCCGGCTACGCACTACGCTGTTATCTTTCTTTTTTTTAGAAAAATTATATTTAAAGATAACTGCGCATGTGGTGTAGCAAATTTATTTACCCAAAAGTGTAAATCCATTTTGCTCAAAATGTCCTTTTTTATTCAAAAATTGTACAATGCGTACCCCCTTGACATGCGCGTTTTAGAGCTTTTTTTTCTAATTTGGGGCCTAAGGTCCTTAGACTAAGGAGAAACTATTGAGATTTTTTTGTGAAAAAACGTTCCTTTTTTGAGTAAATAAATTATGAATAACGTTTTTTTAAACAGTAAGTTACAGCTTTTGCAAAAGTGCTCGCTAAGAAGACCTTTAGTGTGTGTTTTTAATAGGGCCCGTTTCTCCGTATTATTTTAAATGCGTCATTTCAACTCAATGCTGGTGAGAATTCACCGATGGTCTCTAATTAGCAATAGGGTATATACACATTGCGTTTTGGTCCATCTAGTTGTTTGTTCCTTCTTTTTGCTTTTGTTGAATTTTGCATCTGGACGGAATGTGGTTTGTGGAAAAGATTTTTTTGACCAAAGTTTATTAAAGAAAGAGTGAAAATATTCAGTGAGTGGTAACTTCACATTTTTTTCTCTCTCAATGTTAATCATTCTTAATTTTACTCCAATATAAATATATACCTTTCGACTAGATATTTTTTTATGATTATAAATTTTTTTTTGAGTTAAATAAATATATAGAAAACGAGTGAAATGTAGAACGTGTGGCGCGACGATGGGAGTGTGCGAGCCATTGGGCAAAATTGAGGGCCAATCAAATTGCGCTATTAAACGCTAATCTTTAGTTTATAATTTTTTTTTTCAATTTTAAGCCGATTATGCCCTCAACGCTGCTCGAAAGAACCCCCCCTTTTCTCTGCATTATCTTTTAAATTATTATAAAGAAAGCGCAAAAATTCGTTTTACTAATTGATTCTAATCTACGAATTGGTTCCTAGTTTCAAAAAATCAGAAACAAAGTTAACATATAAAGTTGCGTCTTAGGGCCGGTTTACAAAGCTATTTCTGGGTAATGAGATACAAATGTGCATAAAATTCTGTTTAAAACAACAATTTGAAATTATTTGGATTTTTTTTATCTTTTAACCCCTAAGCACCAGTGAAGTCATTGGTGAAAATTTTTGGTCAGATATGCCGGCAAGCTACATGTAAGTCGGATTTCTGAGCAATGTATTATAATTTTATTAAAGAAGGAAATATCCTAGTGACTACAGTCCTTACTCCTTTTTCGGACGTTTTCGGTTCTCGAAAATAGCGTCCGAAAATGGAGCATCGTCACAAAAAGGATCATTTTTGTATTGTAATGGCCCCATTTTGGCCAAAAAAGCGTCCGGAAAAGGAGCAATCGTCCGAAAAATTCTTATTTGAGTAGTCGTTTTTGTTAAAAAAAAATACGTTAAAAAAATAAAGCAAAAAAAAGACCAAAATAGAAAAATGCAAAGTTGAACAAAAAATAAAATACGAAAAATACAAAATTGATGTCTGGACGCATTTTACGTTTTCCTATTTTTTCTTTCGGAGAGGTGTGCGTATAGTTCTTTGGCGTCGTTTTGAATGCCACTTTTTGAATTTAACAGACTGTATATATACAAACGGATTTAAATTCCTTCAATGCAAAAACATAGCTTCGGCTTTTTTTTGCCAAGTTGTCATGCGTATTTTTTGTATTTGTTGCGCCTAATGTTTTTTTTTGCTTTGCACGAATCAAAATCTATTGATTTTTTAAAACTTATTTCCTTTTTAGTAACATCAGAACACATTATTTAGTTTAATGTCTGTTTTTAAGCTGGCGTATTTAACNTGAAATTATTTGGATTTTTTTTTCAATTAGCTACTGGTTTAGTCTCATGAAAATCGGCTGACGGTTTCTAGAATAGAGCATTTTTCTTCTTTTTTCTTGCAATGGGGTGCTCCTATTGGCCAATATCATTTTAAAATATGCCAACACGGTATACTAGAAACGCGCAGCCGATTTTCATGAGACTAAACCAGTATAAAAAGATTTGATCTTTTAACCCCTAAGCACCAGTGAAGTCATTGGTGAACATTTTTGGTCAGATATGCCGGCAAGCTACATGTAGGTCGGATTTCTGAGTAATGTATTATAATTTTATTAAAGAAGGAAATATCCCAGTGACTACAGTCCTTACTCCTTTTTCGGACGTTTTCGGTTCTCGAAAATAGCGTCCGAAAATGGAGCATCGTCACAAAAAGGATCATTTTTCTATTGTAATGGCCCCATTTTGGCCGAAAAAGCGTCCGAAGAAGGAGCAATCGTCCGAAAAATTCGTATTTGAGTAGTCGTTTTTGTTAAAAAAATACGTGCAAAAAACAAAGCAAAAAAAAAACACCAAAATAAAAAAATGCCAAGTTGAACAAAAAATAAAATACGAAAAATACAAAATTGATGTCTGGACGCATTTTACGTTTTCCTATTTTTTTTCTTTCGGAGAGGTGTGCGTATAGTTCTTTGGCGTCGTTTTGAATGCCACTTTTTTGAATTTAACAGACTGTATATATACAAACGGATTTAAATTCCTTCAATGCAAAAACATAGCTTCGGCTTTTTTTTGCCAAGTTGTCATGCGTATTTTTTGTATTTGTTGCGCCTAATGTTTTTTTTGCTTTGCACGAATCAAAATCTATTGATTTTTTTAAACTTATTTCCTTTTTAGTAACATCAGAACACATTATCTAGTTTAATGTCTGTTTTTAAGCTGACGTATTTAACGCAACTGAGACAATATTGTAATTCTCGGAGTAATTTTGAAATTAAAAAAATAATGAATTGTGATTTGAAAACTTTAAATAATGAAAAAAAAAACGATTCTAATTTTGCCCTTCAAAATGGCCACAAAAATCAGTTTTCGGAAATTTTTAATTCCTAATTTATTTGTTTCTGTTTTTGAAGACAATTTAAATCTGGCGGCCAGGAGTTAAAACTTGATATTTTTTCGATAATTTAAGGGATCCAGATATTTAGTACAGGTTTAGTCTCATGAAAATCGGCTGCGCGTTTCTAGAATAGAGCAATTGACTTCTTTTTTCTTGCAATGGGGTGCCCCTATTGGTCAATACCATCTTGAACGGTATACTAGAAACGCGCAGCCGATTTTCATGAGACTAAACCAGTATGAACAACAAAGTAAATTAAAAAAACTGGGACTATATATTAGGCTCATAAAAGTGAATTTTAATGACCTGGCATTGCCTCGGCTGCCCAGTTCACGATGTACGGAGGCCAGTTTATTTTCTTTTACTAATGTTTATCAAGGCAGCTGGCCTTCTAAGTTTGCGTGAACTGGCTTAGGTAGTTCGTGAACTGGGCAGGCGAGGCGAGCTCGTAAAAATATTTTACATAACGAACTGACAAAAAAAAAATATGTAGGATCAAAATATGATAAGAAAAAAAAGTGTTTTTATGCTTTTTAATGGTACGTTATTATGAAGAGGTGGACTTATAAGATCCGGATGTGTCCAATACGTTAATCCGATCCGCATCTGAAGGATTTGTTGTCCCACGAAGTAGTGTTTATGATCGAAATATACAAATATACATCAACATACTTTTTTTTGTTCATATCAGTATGGGTGCTGTCCCACAACTGATACACAAATATTAAGACATTGGGCCGAAAAGTACAAGTGACGTGGGGGAGGGGGAGGGCCAGGGCAGAAAATCTGAATTTTTTGTTGCAAAAATCGTGCTTTAGATCTTTTAAAGGGATTACTAGAGCGGCACTAGGCGAGTCTAAAAAGGGGGCACCTTGAATGTGATTACCAGCCTAATCTACATGTTGCGTTGTATATTCCATAAAACAACATTATTACGACAAATCCGATGAAATCACGGAACTTGAATCCGCTGAAAATAAATACTATTTGCATAAGTCGTTGCTGCTGCCACTCGCATACACCCCCTCACCACCTCACATTCCAAAAAAATCTTATCTTGTTAGTTGCTGTTTTTACGGGTTATCTTCAATGAAAAAAAATTTAAAGGGTTCAAATTTTTAGCCTTAACATAATTAATTTTATTGTTTCATTATGTTATTTAAAAAAAACTTATCGCAAAAACAAAAATGGCCAAAAAATGAATTTATTTATCAGCTTGATTTTTCAATAAAATTTTTTTTTTTCGGTATGAATGTAATTCCTCAAAAATTACTTTAACAATAAGCATCTAATGGCGTCTTTCATACTTAGTTGCAATATTTTCCATTAGTTAACTACAGTGTGAGTTTCATGAAAATCGGGCGCAAGTTTCTAGAATAGACCAATATTTTTTTTCATTTCATAATGGCGTACAGAGAAAGTGGGGAGTAAATAAAACGGAAAACTGGTCTATTCTAGAAAATTACGGCCGATTTTCATGAAACTCACACGGTAGAGTCTTAACCGTTGGACGCCAACAAACGACCTATGACTGCTTATGGCCTCGTCAACTGATTTTCCTGACTTAAGTTCCTGCGAAAAAAAAATGTTTTTATAATGCAAAAAAAAAAACTTACGTTTTTTTCTATTTGTATTTTTCAGAGATTTTTTGAGCTTTTTTAAAATGCTCCTTTTGATCCAAGATGGTGGCCGAAAGTTTATTTAAAAGATTAATACTGTAGAGCGCGAACACGAAATAAATTTTTTTTTTGTGTATTTTCTTTCTCTTTTGAAACGAAAAGTTGTATTTGTGAAGTTATTAGAATAAATTAATAAAATAAAATGAAAGAACCCGAAGATGATTTTCATGGAGTTGAAAATAGAATGGAAAAAGAAAGAGCATAAAAATGATTATGAATGGGTCGCGCGTGTCTATAATCACAACTTTACAAACACAAATTTTCGTTTGTATTAAACGACGTATTTTCTCTAGAGCACCAGATAGATGAAAAGAAAAACAAAGCTTTTTTTTTTGCTGTTGGAAGAAGACAATCTGAAAGTTTTTTTTTTGAAAATATAAAAAAATGTTTGCACCCCTGGCTGGTTAATTCCGCCCAGATTTCGAGGGGCGTTCCGCTTAATTTCAAATCAATTCTTTATCCAGGTGTTGGAAGATGTCATTCATTAGTGGTTTTTTAGCCTTGGAACGCAAAAAGCACTATTTCTCATAGACAGTATTTTTCATATATATATTTTTTTTCTCCCAAATGTATTTGCTATGATTTTATGCGGTTGGGTCTGTTAAATACACATGAGTTTGAAAAAATAGAATAGAAAAAACAGAACGGCAAAAAGTGCAAATCATTCAATTTGGAACCGTCAAGGTCATTGCTGGGGATGCCAAATTTGCAAGAAAAAAATCACTGAAATCAATTACTAGAACGTCGATATTATTTTCATAGTAATTTCCGTGTTAATGTCCTACGCGTAGGACGTATGAAAATGAATCTGACCTGTGATTGGCTGAATAAAAAAATCACAAGTTGATTATCACTTTAGTTCTTACCATTGCTATTGGGGTATTTCAGACTTTTGCCCTTGTAATAAATATTTTTTTTTCGAAACTGCCACATATTACGTAATTCACCCCGTAAATTTGCAATATGGCATTGGAATTTTTTTTATTGTTAACTTTTTATTGGAAAACGTATTTTGAAGTCATTAAAGTGAAATTTTTTTGATCAAAAAAGTCTATTTTCCAAATTTTACTGACCTTGATTTTTTTTTATCCTCATAATTATTTTCAGTTTTCTGATGTTTAACTTGGCTACCCCAAAAATGGTCCTGTCATTTTTTAATGATAAACATACCGATGGAGCCGAATTGCGAGGCCACCTGATCAGGAGGAGTTCCCTCCTGATCTTCGCGTTGATTCCACACTTTCTTGAATTCCCAATCCGACTCGGAATTAAATTGATTATGGCTCAGCTTTGAATTATGATCCTCTAATAGAGCCAGTTTGTGCGATTTCGGTGTGTTTTTGGTGGTGGTGGTGGTGGTGAAGATACTCTGTGTGTGTGTTGCTACTAATTCGTAATCCAATTACGCTCCTTTGCAATTACAATTTTGAACAATTTTTTTTTTGCCTTCTGATATTGAAACTATAATGATCCGATTTCCGAAAGTTAGTTTTTCGCTTCCGCCGATTTGGACATTAATCACCAGTAAACCGAAACACACAGGAACTTATTCTCTTTGTAATTTTGTTTATCTGTAGTTCTCTTAGATAATGTTTTTGTTGTGGTGGTTCCAAACGTGCTCTCTTTTTTGAAAAAATAAAGCAAAAAAATCAGAAAAATTCAAGCGTTGAGTGGCTCGTGGTGTGCTAGGGCCTGCAAAATATTCTATTCACAAATAGAACAAACCATAGAGGCCGTTCGTGGTAGCAGCAGCAGCGAATTCTATCGGGTGAGAGAGAGAGAGCCCAAGAGAAGGCCGAGAGGAACGCTGCTGGGGCGAAAGCGAGCAAAAAACATTTTTTTTTCTTTTTTTTTTCTCTCGCTCTCTCTCTCTTACCATTCCATACACAACGCGGTGGTGAACCAGACTCTTCAGCGACAACTAGTGCGACTTACCAGACTTCAATTGACAATCAAAACTTACCCGACAATTTTTGCTTTTGCTCTATATTTTTTTTTCACTCTCTATACTCTAACTAGGCCTCTGCTGTTATCGCATCTTATATACTGCCCGCATGGTGAAGGAACATACGGCATACATATACGACTCCAAAAAATAGGGTAGGCAGGAATAAATTTGTGATTTTTTTTTAATTTTTGGCGTTTGGGGAAAACGTAAGAGTTGCCAACATGAGCATTATTATATGTCAATCATGAATATTGGGAGCTAAACTGTTCTAGAAACTCGATACAACGGGAAAAACATGTTGATTTTGCAACTCATTTTTTTACGTTATCATTGAACATCAATTTTCAAATTCTAGAAGAGTTCGAAATTTACTCCCCGTTTACATGAATTTCCGCCATCTTTTCTATCGCGTTTTCTAGATGGCGATATTCGAGTTTTTGGCGAAGGAAAAAACGAAAGAAAAACAGCGGAAATTCATGTAAAACGCTGAGTAGTCAAAACGAGAGGAAGTGTTATTTGGGCATGGAAAAGGGCTCAAAAATTTTACCGATTTGAATTTATATTTTTAAGTACAAAATATATAATAACTGTTTTTTTCATTATTTACCTATTTTTTCTCTCTATGCTGTTATCGCTGTTGTTTGCCGCATGGTGCAGAAAAAAAGCTGCAAGTAGGAGAAGGCAGAAGCGGGGTACACATTTACATATTCGCCATTTTCGGTTTACATAACTTATCATGTAAATCGGCAAGGACTTCAAAGGCATGGACACTCAACATACTCATAACATGATTTAGACGACTTCCAAGATGATGTTCATTTTGACGTTTTCACGTATTGACGCCCTAAATAGTAATGCCACTTGAAGAGAAAATAATAAAGTTTTAGTTAAAGGTCTATATTCGTGTGAAACTTTTGCGTCCTCCTTCCCTAGCAAATTCCTGCACAGTATTCTAACGCGTTTGTAACTTCAATTTGCGTCAACGTAGGTTGAAAAAAAAATGAATGACTGGGCTTTTACAATTTGCGAATCAAATTTTGGACGAAATAGGACAATTTTATTGGATATCCTCAGGAAGGGGGAAGTCATTCATTTTTTTTCAACCTACGTTGACTCAAATTTAAGTTAAAAACGCGTTACTCGGCGTTAGCTATGAAATTTCGACGTTCCAATTTATTTTTTAGATGGTCGAATTCTTTTGATTAGTTTTTTTAATTGGCTATCGAGAAAATACACGTAAGTTTCCTGTTGAACACTGGGCAGAAATTACAGATCCACAAAAAATCTCGAAAATTCAAACATGAGTGAGGGATGATTATGTTCTAGAAAAAAAGCAAAGTGTGCGGCAATTTAATTATTATATAATATATAATGCGGAAAACCGGTCTTACGATCAAAATTGTATTCGATGGATATCTTGACGGTTTTGGTTTTTAATTTTGTTCGACGTTTTTGATTGAGATGCAACTTGCATCATGCAAGTGCCCATATTTTATCTCATAATTTCTATTTTCGGAACTATTAATCCCAATGTGGGCGATCGGCCGCATTAATTACGCCGAAACAAAGAAATATCTCATTTTTTGATCCTTCCTTATGGCGCCCGATTATATCCCAAAATACTGCCGAATATTGACAAAAAAATTATTTTTCAAAAAAAAAGTCTCTGAAAATGGAAAGACAGTAAAGCACGGACCATATGTTGTTGCGTGGAAATTATTCCGATTAAAAAGTAGACACAGGATGAGCTTTTAACCGGCCCCTTTTGGAGCAATTTTTTTTAGAGAAAACATTATTAAACGACTATGCATTGATCCATTAACCGGCCAAAAACCGGCACTACCTGAAATCGCAGAAACCTGAAAACGCAGAAAATTTTCTGCGTTTTCCGGTTTCTGCGTTTTCAGGTTTCTGCGATTTCAGGTAGTGCCCAAAAACCAGTTAACCGGTCAGTTTTTTTTAAATTGCTGACCGGTTAACGGCGCATCCTGTGTATTTTTTTTTTTGGATTATTTGGAGTCAGTAGTACAACAAAAATCATAATAAATTTATGTTTAATTATTGTAAAAAAGTTGAGCAAAAAAATTTGCAGCATATTCAATTATGACACACTGTATTTTTATATTTTTTGTCTTCTGTTTTTTTTTGTCTCTTGTCTGTTTCTTTTTTTTTGCTCTTGTTCAACCGTTGTCGCAAAATACAGGATTAGTCGTAATTCTAAAACGGTTTATCAGTTAATTATGTTTTTGGTTTTTGGTACCTGGGCCGGATTAGGAGAGTTTTACCCTTGACGGCCAAGCCTATCCTACCTATCTGGTGAATAATCCCGTTTTGACAAAATGCAAAAATCAAAACTAAAGTGAACCAAGACAACTATTTTATTCCATTAAATTCGTAAAAAAAATGGGTAAGACGGACCAAAGCCATAAACCACTTGAAATCATATAATTGCATTTGCGACCAAATCCAATCAAACGTTTATTTTATATAATACCGGAGGTATGGTAAGAGAGAGAGAGAAAAAAAAATATGTAAATTGTGCACACGTACGCAGCCATTTTTTTGTAACTTTTTATTGTTTATTTTTTAGCGTGGAGGTGATGGTATTTTTATTTGCATCATCAATATCGGAGAAAAATGCACATCATCATGGAAGCCGTCTAAATTGTATAATCAGTACACTCCATGCGCCCTTATCTTGTCAGTTCGCCGGTAAACAAAAAAAAATGGCAAGATAAATGAAAATGACCAGATAAACGCACACTGAATAACATAAACACCTTAACTACACCCCTGCGCTGTTATCTTGCAACTATCGCATGAAAAAAATCCGCAAGATAACGGAGCGAACGGGGACATCTGCAAGATAACAGCGCAGGGCTTAACACATAAAGATAGGAATTCCTTGAAAATTAGCCGAAAAAATCTGCAAAATAACGGAACCAATGAGAAAATCTGCAAGATAACGGCTGACAAGATAACAGCGCAGGGGGTGTAGTTATCTTAACACAATTGAGTTATCTTAACACTTTTTGAACCAAAACGAATCGTGATTTTGAACTATTTTACCGAATGCTCTGTTCAATTATATTCACAATTCAATTATCTTTACACTTTTTCAACAAAACACTTGTTAAGATAACTGGTTAGGTGGTGTGTTGTCTTCTTGGAAAATGACCTAGAAAACTTCTTAAATGAATTAATAATGTCTTCAATTAATTTTGTGCCTTAAACTTATCGGACTTACGCTAGGAGTACTCAAGAGCGTATAACAGTCTAGGTCTAGTCTTGAGAATAAGAAAAAAAAAAATATCGCAACAAAAATATGATTCGTAGACCTGAAAGTCCTTTTTGGCGTATCCTAAATACACTACCTAATGCAAAAACACCATTTGAAACAAATATTATCACAATGAAATATCACAATTTTTCCGCCAAAGCCTACCTTTCTGTTAGGTAGAAAAAATCAGAACTGGAAACCGAAACAGGTAACCCGCCAAAAAGGTCATATTAAAAAGGGTCGAACATTCCTGCTATAAACTTTTTTAATTTTTGTGGCTAAAAAATGAAAAAGTGGTACAAAAAAGTACAATATGGGTATGGCTAGAGTATATTAGATGTTTTGCTCCAAAAAATGTTACGACAACGGAGCCTTGTTAAGACAAAATTTAACTCCTAAGGGTCCCAAGTGGCATATAAGCCGCCCTTGCGGCCATTTTAAGCTGAAATTTTTATAAAAAAAATCAGTTCCGTTTTACGTTATATATAAAATTTGACCCGTTTTCAGCAATTTTCGAAGCCCGGTTTACTAGAATTTTCGGTCGATTAAGGCATTTTGTGCGAAATTTGCATAATGGTCTCCTGAGAGTTGAAGGGTAACTTAACCACTGAACATAAGTACCGAAGTTAGGCATAGAAAGCGTAAAAAATGTCATTATCACTACAAATTTGTCTATTGGTTTTAACTGCTCGAATTATTGTACGTCGCCATTTGGCGTTTTTTTATTTTATTTCTCGATCATTTTTTCCTCTTGTTTCCCATTGATTAAACTAATCCGATTTGCGTTGGTAGAACGCCTTTCTAGCTTTTATTTAGCTCCATCGTGATAACATCTTGGACCTTCTTATCCGAATAATCATTTGCAGCAGAATATCAGTTTATATTTAATCATATAACTCCTGCTGTATCGTATTATTGCTGGATTAATAGCCATTTTTTCATTCATGTTTCATTTTTTTTAAATTCGTCATATATGTTTTTACTTATTACATTAGAAACGTCTGAAAAATAACACACCTATACTTTTCCTTGAAGTAATTCGGCAATAATTTTTGTTCGTGAAACAAAAATCGTATTTTATAGGCCACGCTAGAGGGCGCACTTGTACACATATGTGATTTTGGCGCGCGCTCAAACGTATATCAAACATATGCTCGCCGAGTAAGGGTAGAAGTCACCAAATAGGGGATACTTAAAAAATACATTTATTCCAAAAACCGACTCGTATTTGACAACCCTTATACTTTATTCGTGAGACACATAGATAAACTAGATAATATTCCGAAAGGAAATTCAAGAATGGGTTTTAACTTGTAGGTGGAAGATGGTGCCATATTAGCACAAAACACTCTGAGTGGATTAAAATTTAATTGGAACGGTCGAACATCGAAAACCACCTGTACACATTATTTTTGAAATTAAAAGATAAGCCCTATGAAAAATTTGGCTTGGCTTAGCTTGGCTTTTTCCTCTCTGGAAAAATTTGGGCTTGGCTTGGCTTCATAAAAAAAACTGTAATCTAGGTGAAGGGTATTCTCGCGACCATTTGTGGTCGCGAAAAAACCCGTTTATGAGTACCTTTGCGACCACGTGGTCGCGAAACCTCACCTAAAGCGCACTTTTGCGACCATGTGGTCGAGAAACCATCTTTTGAACAACGATTCGCGACCAAATGGTGTGGTCGCGAAAGTACTCATAAACGGGGTTTTTTCGCGACCATAAATGTAGTACCCCACTCCGTAATCTATTGCCATTTATTTTTTTTAATTACTCGGAACTGCCGTTTACGAGTTAATACAGTCGCGGTAAAAAACGTCGCCTGAAAAAGTTTTGATTTTTACGTCAAAATTATGTGTAAGTTAGTCATACTTTGAAAAAAAGTAAATCAGTTTCGAAAAAAATGCAAGTTACATAATCTGTGACAACTAAAACAAATAAAAATTTCGCTACACGATTAGGAATGACCTTATGTTCCATATACTCAAAGAACAAAAAAAAATCAATAACTATTAGTAGGCGAGAGGGGTGTAGAGGTGGTGTTCATTTATTTCTATTATAGCTCAGTTTTTATTTTTTTTCGTTTTTTTTCAACGAAAAGCGACAAACGGTTATTGCGAAGTGGAATTAAAAACTTTAAGACAATTGCATGCCGCAGCTAAGCTCCCTTTTCAACCCTCTTTCACTGT
>SCLG01000675.1:39180-49694 GCA_004367875.1 Oikopleura albicans
AAAAAAAAATCAATAACTATTAGTAGGCGAGAGGGGTGTAGAGGTGGTGTTCATTTATTTCTATTATAGCTCAGTTTTTATTTTTTTTCGTTTTTTTTCAACGAAAAGCGACAAACGGTTATTGCGAAGTGGAATTAAAAACTTTAAGACAATTGCATGCCGCAGCTAAGCTCCCTTTTCAACCCTCTTTCACTGTCACTTTCATCTTTTTCTTCATCAAAATAAGAAAGAAAGGGGGGCAAGGGCAGGGACAACAAAACAAAAAAAAAACAGTTCCAAACAAAAACACGGGGGACAAATAATTATCGTAAACAAAACAATGGATTAGTATTCATTTTTGCAACGGAAAAGTTCAAGGTTCACTTTATCGTTTGGTACGGATTAAGAGAGCAGCGCACCAAAAATCAATGTAACGGCACCGATTTAATTGATAGCTATGACAAATTGGATAAAATGCGGCACGCGACACTCCCAGTGTTGTTGTCTTTCAATTGTATTTTTAAAACCAAGATATGAAAGATAACTGCACAGTACGTGGGAAGAAATAACGGATAATTTTAAATGCTTGATAATGTGTTTCGAGATAAGTAATCTCACGCTAAAAATGAAATATTACGAAAAGAGGACAAAACATTTCATTTTTCTAGATAACCTTTGAGATAATTGCACAGGTGTACTCGGAGTTTTACATGAATTTCCGCCATCTTTTTTTCTCGATTGTCTAGATGGCGATATTCGAGTTTTTGACGTGTGGAATTTGGCTATCTAGAAAATAAGAAAGACAAACGGCGGAAATTTATTTACAACGCTGAGTATGAGAAACTTTTGTGGTTGATTATGAACTGTCCGTTTTTTGCTTGATCGAATACAGGTAATTTGTCATGAAAAACCGACCGGACTCCGCCGGGTGCCCGATAACTGCATAGAAAGATAGGTGTTCCTGAAAAAACGGCCCGATATGAGTACGAGCAGGAAAGCCGCTAAATAAAGGCACATTAGATGTGTGGGGGAGTGGCCAAAACGGCGTTAGAGGAGTAGAGACTGTATATGTTTATAAACGAAAAACATATTTTATAAAGGTTTTTCAAAGAAAATCAAAGCTGATCATGTAAGTGACCTTATCAATCCAACGGCGGACTTAAAACAACCACGTTTAATTTAAACAAATTACAAAATGCCCGTTGAACTAAATTTTGTTGTTCTTTTTAAGTTCATTAAAACCGAGTGTACCACCGAGTCTTCTTTTTCTTCTCAATTTCAAGAATTGCCAAAAAGAAATATCAACACAAGCTTTTGGCTGTGTTCATTGTTGAGCCTGCGTTGATGCCCCGTTTCCCTGTTTTTTCCGGCCTTTTTTTCACTTTTTTTTTGGTGATTTGATTCATAAGAAAGTGGGATGCGCCAAATCCACCTGCGCTGAGCAAGTTCGGCGTTAAAGGGCAGACATCTACCGTAGAATTTGCAAAAACAAATTCACACACAAAACGAACAAAAAAAAACAAAATGTAAGAAATCGCTCAAACACGACGATTGCTAACAAGATATCAAAACATATTAACTAATCCGACAGTAGTTATTCAAAATAAGATGAACATCAAAAGAAATATTCTGAAATAATAGGAAAGTCCAAGNAAAACGGCGTTAGAGGAGTAGAGACTGTATATGTTTATAAACGAAAAACATATTTTATAAAGGTTTTTCAAAGAAAATCAAAGCTGATCATGTAAGTGACCTTATCAATCCAACGGCGGACTTAAAACAACCACGTTTAATTTAAACAAATTACAAAATGCCCGTTGAACTGAATTTTGTTGTTCTTTTTAAGTTCATTAAAACCGAGTGTACCACCGAGTCTTCTTTTTCTTCTCAATTTCAAGAATTGTCAAAAAGAAATATCAACACAAGCTTTTGGCTGTGTTCATTGTTGAGCCTGCGTTGATGCCCCGTTTCCCTGTTTTTTTCCGGCCTTTTTTTCACTTTTTTTTTTGGTGATTTGATTCATAAGAAAGTGGGATGCGCCAAATCCACCTGCGCTGAGCAAGTTCGGCGTTAAAGGGCAGACATCTACCGTAGAATTTGCAAAAACAAATTCACACACAAAACGAACAAAAAAAAACAAAATGTAAGAAATCGCTCAAACACGACGATTGCTAACAAGATATGAAAACATATTAACTAATCCGACAGTAGTTATTCAAAATAAGATGAACACCAAAAAAAAATATTCTGAAAAAATAGGAAAGTCCAAGATACACCACCTAACGACTTAAAGTAACAATCATTCTATCCGCCTACGCACTACCTGAAGTAACAATTTTAAAAGTTTTTTGTTTCATTTTTGGGTTTACTTTGAGCATTTAGACCGAACTATTATTAATAGCAGGTAGTGCGTAGGCGGAGAAACTGACTGTGACTTTAAGGAAGTAGGTGGTGAACTAGATTTCAAAAATAATTTTTTAGTTCACGGTAGAAGTCCCCCTTTATAGTATGCCTACTTACACATAGGCTATACGTACATTGCGAAGCCCACCGTGGGCCGCATTGTGGACACTATGGGTGCATGCCCCAGATGGATGAATGTTAAAACCAGGGCTCGGCACAATTGGCTCGCTTTGGCTCGGCTCGGCTCGGGCCAACGAAAATTTTAATGGTAGCGAGCCTAGCCGAGCCTAGCCAAGGAAATTTCAAGCCAAAAAATTTCTTCGCTCAAAACCCGAGCCAAGCCGAGCCAAAAAAAGAGCCAGTTGTGCCGAGGCCTGGTTAAAACAGGTGTTATGAAAAACCTATTTTCAATTATGAAAACAAAAAATCTACTTATCTACGTGATTGAAATGGATGAAAATTTACTACAGTAGTCTGCAGTCTTAAATTTTACATTTTTTTCGGTCGTGATCTTCACATGCAGATCAACAGCCCCCAGGAGTTAAGATGATAACTGAGCGATATTATTAGTTTCATCAATAAATATCTTTCTTAGAAAACAAGAAATGATTATAGGGATAAAAACACTCACAACTGTAATATAAAATAGCTATATCAGAAAATTTTCCAAATGGAAATTTATCTAAATTTCACTCGTGAAAAACAAATCATGCAAAAATAGAGGTAACGCTGAAATAATAGTTGAAAAAAAGAACAAACTTGTTAAAATTGGAACCTTAATCTGTTTGGATTCGACTCTGGGCAGATTCATGGCGCCATTTCTGTTTTCTCGAAGTTCGAAGATGGTCACTTTGGTTAAATACGAAAGAATGAAATATTTTCATAAAAGTAAAAAAAAAAGTAAGACTTTCACAAAAACGTCGAATTCTGACGACGACGAAAAAAAAAGAACAAGTTGGGAGCGCAACGTTTGATAGACATAAATTATGTTTGCAGTTCCCTGGTGACTACTCTAAATGTTTTAAAAATAAATAATACGTGATTATTGTTGTTCAACTTTTTTTACGAAAATATTACAAAAACCAACAGGTACAGGAATTGTTGATTTAAGAAAATGCCGTCTAGGCCGAAAATAAAAATTAGTACAAATCTATGAACCGCTTCGGTTATTTTGGATTCCCTGTTCAAGTACGTCTGGACCATAAGTTATGGTCCATAACACCGTTTTACTGCTGGGCAAAGGTAGGCCTGTTCATTTGCTTGGTTCGGCTTTTTGTCCTTTTAAACATATGTTCATCGACTTCCATTAAAAAGTTTAATTTTTTTAAGTTTTGTTAAAAAATTCTGTTTAAAATTTATGTTAAAAATTATCTTGAAAATTCCATTTGAAAGTTATATTAAAAATTATTTTAAAAACTCTGTTTAAAATTATTTTTTAAATTCTAGTTATAGTTCTGTTTAAAATTCTGGTTAAAACTTCTGTTAAAACTTCTGTTTAAAATTCTGTTAAAAATTCTGTTTAAAGTTCTGTTAAAAACTATGTTTAAAATTGTTTTTAAAATTTTGTTTAAAATTCTTTAAAAAATCGTTTAAAATTTTGTTTAAAATTCTTTAAAAAATCTGTAAAAATTTTGTTAAAACTTCTCTTAAAGATTCTGTTAAAAATTATGTTAAAACTTCTGTTGAAACTTCTTTTAAAGACTCTGTTAAAAATTCTGTTAAAATTTTCCGTCAAAAAGTCTGAAAATTAACCAATGGGAGAAACTCCACTATAACGATAATAAACTTTGAATTATTAATAGTGGTGCTTTTAAGCGTTGGTGCTGTTTTACCATTTACATAATAATTTTTACATGAATTTATTTTTTTGACGCTTTTCGAGTTTTTAATTTTCATATGAAAATAAGAGAAAAAAGGTATCAATTTAAAACTTGACATCCAAGATTTTTTAACCAACCGGTTGAATGATGCCATTAACATCTGTCCGACAATTACGGTTGAGTTTTACAAATATAATTAACGAGTCAAAATCAAAATATTTTTATATTTTCATTTGCAGTTGTTCTCGGCTCGCCAACTTTTTTTTTTCTCCTTCTCATTTCAAGTTCTGATTATTTTTAATTGCTCAAGTGCTTTGAGAATCGAAAGACCTCGAAACTGGCAATTTTTTGAGAGAAATTTTACTATTATTTTGTTGTTTGATTTCTAGTACCTTTTTATATCTTTTCGTTGTTGTTACTACATGACCGATATAAAAAATATATACAAAAAATTGAATTGATAACACTTGAACAGGTGGCTGATAAAAAATGTTGTTGAAGAATAATGCGTTTCCCGTTTTAGTTTTGCTACTTTTTTTTAACAATGTCTGAAGATTAGATCACAAATTAGGCAAAAATATTGCATATGACTAACAAATTAAGATGTTTTGTACGTCGTGAAAGAAGACATTGAAAAAACTTTATCAATAAAAACGTTTTTCGGGGAAATTTTAATTAACCATAAATCCATTATGAATGCGTGTTAACCCCACTGTGATCTCTCCCATGCATTGGACCGCCAGCTGGGACCACACCTACAAGAAATATACTTTTTCGAACAATTTTAGTCTTCAACCGCGTGGTTAACCACATGCACCACTCACCACCAGTTACGTTTTAGTACGGTTAGATCTAGTTTTATTCTGTTATTTCAAAAAGCATAATAGAAATTTTGGCCAGGCCGGCAACACGGTCTTAAACCAGAAAAAAGGTTATTTTTTCCGTTTTTCGCGGTTAACTTTCAACCGGTTGATAGTAGACAATTCTTAGGTTAACCATCGGATGCGCCGTAGTTGGTTACCATATATCTCCCAAAATTGAGCAATTTGAAGTACTTCAAAAATCGCTTCAAAATCTCAAGTGGCTGTCCTACCCAATGGGTAGTACCCATGTACTTTACGACAAAAATTTCAAAAAACTTTTCCGACAACAACTGTGCAGTAAACTTAGCTGCACAATTTTAGAAATTTTTTATGGGAAAATATTCTCCGACAGTCTTTTCTCCGAATAACATTTTCTCTGAAGAAAATTTGTCCAAAAACTCAATAAATGCAAATCGAAATTCCCAATATTATGTACTTTCTCCGAAAAATTTTTTTAATGAATTTTCTTCGAAAAACTGCGATAATGCATATAACTTAAAGTTACCGTTAAAACCAAATGGGCTCCTATTATTTTCCATTTTTTTTGGGCGTTGTGTAAGGATGCAGGACCATCTGGTCATGAGGTGGCATTATAAATATATATATTTTTTGCTGCTTTATGACAAATATAAACATAAAACAAACCTTCGAATTGATAACACTTGAACATGTGCCTGATAAACACGCGCGTTGTGAATACAAGATCTAAATATTCGCCACAATATACTATATTATATGTACACAATATTGGCCATGGGAGTCAATAGAACAAGGTCACCCCAGCCATGTTTATGAAAAAAACAAAAATAGATATTATTCGCACAGTTGGTGCAATCTGGTTCTTTATCGCCAACTTATGTCTAGTATTGTTTGTACTGAATTTCGCCGCCCATCACTTT
Source organism: Oikopleura albicans (assembly GCA_004367875.1). Lineage (NCBI taxonomy): Eukaryota > Metazoa > Chordata > Appendicularia > Copelata > Oikopleuridae > Oikopleura > Oikopleura albicans. Next base: position 45,145 of record SCLG01000675.1, read on the forward strand.
TCTCAGATGTATTGTACTCCGAGACCAAATTGTGGTTGTTGGTTTTGTTTACTTTTTTGAAAATTATAAACAACAACAATAATGGCGTATTATTTATTTTTAAAACAATTAGTGTACAAGTAGTGCTCGCCAAGAGACGAACAGCGCAATTTATGTGTATCAATTAGTTCCGTAAATGCGATTCCCATTTTAGTAGCCATAATGTGGAGGTTGACGGAAGTTCAATTAGATGGGAACATAATTTGGGAATTTTCTTTTTTTGTTTTGAGAATTAACTCTCAGGGGAAGGAGTTTTTGGGAACCTGTAGGGGGAAAATGCGTGTAAATAAACACGCACTTAAAAAATTCACAATAATTCGCAATAATTAAAATAAAAACTGGTAAAGCCAAGTTGTAAAGCTCGTCAAACTACGTCGATCTGACTTTTCAGAAATTGATTTGGGCCACCAGGGCCCACTAGAGAACTGTTTGAAATCTCCAACCTACGCAAAAAATAACACGGTCAATCGAATTTTCTCGAAAAGTTGAGGGGGGGGTCACCAATACCCGTTCTGCCCTACGGGGCCTCCATATGCCTTAAATCGACGAAAAAANAAACAATTAGTGTACAAGTAGTGCTCGCCAAGAGACGAACAGCGCAATTTATGTGTATCAATTAGTTCCGTAAATGCGATTCCCATTTTAGTAGCCATAATGTGGAGGTTGACGGAAGTTCAATTACACCACCTAACCATTTGACTTAACACATTTTTTTCCGAAAAAAGGTGTTAATTCAAATGCAAATTGTTAAGTCAAATGCAAACTGTTTAGCCACATGGGTAGTGCGTAGGTTAAAACCCTGGAAAACTTGAAACTATAAAAAAATGATATAAAACAATATAATGAACGAAAAAATCCAAAAAATTGTTATACACCGCCTGAGGGTTTGTCAGGACACTTTCTCCTTCCAAAACCGGCCTGATAAACCCTCAGGCGGCGTGATAAATCCCAAGGGCGTAGGCGGAAATGCTGAAAAAAAAAGACAAAAAAAGTGTTAATTCAACTGCAAACTGTTAAGTCAAATGCAAACTGTTAAGCCAAATGATGTTAAGCCAAATGGTTAGGTGGTGTAGATGGGAGCATAATTTGGGAATTTTCTTTTTTGTTTTGAGAATTAAAGCTTCAAATTTGGCTTAATTAATTTAGCTCATCTAGTAAAAATCTTTAAAACTGGTTAATCTTAAAGTTTACTTGTAAGTAATACTTGAGCCACTTTTTCAATATTGGAAAAGTTAGACGTTCCGGTGCGTTGGCCAACATAATGCGTTATAGCGTTGGCAAAATTGAAGCGTTGGCCAACGTTTCCAACACTGCTTATCTTAGCTTACCTTAACTTACCTTGGCTTACCGTACTTTACCTTAGCTTACTTTAGCTGCCCTAAGATTACCTTAGCTTACCTTAGCTTACCTTAGCTTACCTTAGCTTTCCTTAGCTTACTTTAGCTTACCTTAAATACTAACTTATTATTTTTGCTTACCTTAGATTACCTTAGCTCACCTTAGCTTACCTTAGCTTACCTTAGCGTACCTAAGCTTACCTTAGCTTACCTTAGTTTACCTTAGCTTACCTTAGCTTACCTTAGCTTACCTTAGCTTACCTTAGCTTACCTTAGCTTACCTTAGCTTACCTTTGCTTACCTTAGCTTACCTTAGCTTACCTTAAATAATAACTTATTATTTTTAAACCATATTTGCTTCGGCTCTGTTGGTCCCTATTATGCATTTTTTTCTCGCCAAAACGGTCTTTTAATTAATTTGGGCCAATAAAACCCGTTTGATCAAAAACCAATTTTGCCAGTTTATTTGTGAAATATGGACTGAAACGCAATTTTCGGATTTTATAAAATTTTTTAATAAAATATAGGCTATATTTTATAGCTTTTATATTATATAGCGCCTTAATTCATAATTCCGAAAACGTCCAAGTAGTCAAAATCACACGAATTAAAAACGTGTCGATCAAAAATATAACGTAAAAGTACGTTTACAATTAGAATATATATATGTTCCCTATTTTTTTGTATTCGAACCTCCACCCCAAAACTCGAAATAATATTTTCATTGCTCGTGCAAATTTCCATTCCGATTGTTTTTGTAAAATTAATTAAATCACCATAAAATTTATTTCGATTAACTTGAATGTAATTAAAACATTACGACTAACGACTAGGGACCGAAATACAATTCCTATTGATTAGATTCCTTTTTTTGGCCATTTTTGGAGTTTCAAATCGTAAATGAATTAAATTGCACGAAATCGTACTTAAATTCGTTGGTTGATTGATTAACTTACGAGTGAAATAACACACAAAAAACATTTTAAAAATACAGTTGAGGATGCGAGAACTTGACACTTTCACCGGTCGAAAACCGTGAAATTCTCGCACAATCTTCAAGTTCTCGCCACATTTTTTGTCATTGGTAAAATTAGACTCATTAGTAAATTTCCCTTAAAAACAATAGTAATTTCGAGAAAAAAACGTCAAGTTCTGGCTGGGCTTTCTCTTTTGTCAATTTTGGCGTTTTTTTACAAGCCAAAAAACCATGTGTGCCAACTGGCGCGTTAACTTTCAGGGGAAGGTGTTTTGGGGAACCCGTAGAGGGAAAATGCGTGTAAATAAACACGCACTTAAAAAATTCACAATAATTCGCAATAATTCAAAAAAACTGGTAAAGCCAAGTTGTAGCGCTCGTCAAACTACGTCGATCTGATTATTCAGAAATTGATTTGGGCCACCAGGGCCCACTAGAGAGCTGTTTGAAATCTCCAACCTACGCAAAAAATAACACCGCCAATCGAATTTTTTCGAAAAGTTGAGGGGGGTCACCAATACCCGTTTTGCTCTACGGGGCCTCCATATGCCTTAAATCGACGAAAAAACCAAGTTGCGTGTCTATTTACACGCATTTCCCCTGTGAGTTAAGGTCGAGAGCTAGAAAAAAGTGTTTTAGTTTTTCGGACAAAACGTTAGCAAAATAAACGTTTTTCAAACCTATCAAAAAAATTCTTAAAAAAATTTTTGTCTTTACCAGAAACCCCCTTAATTCGACGATTAGTCATAATCGGGTTCGACAATTTGAGAGAAAAACCAACTGAAAATTGCAAGTTTGGTGTAGTCATTTCATATTAAAAACGAATATGCATACATCCCGACATGTAAAAAAAAAATGGGAGAAATCTGCCACACGGTTAGTTTGTTCAAAAACTTTCATTCAGTTTGTGCTTATGCGGGGATTAAGATCATAAATACAAATTGCAGTGCACTATGTTATCTGTCACACGAACACAATAAGTGTCGAGCCCTTTTTCTTAACATCCAAAACATGCTCGATTTTCGAACATGAAGCGACCAACCAATTCGAATCATATACATGTAAGGTCAACGACTCATCGACACCAAAAAAAATAATAAATACCGTTTTAAAATAAGAATGATACAGTGTGGTTATAAGGTCAAGTCCAAAAAACTGATTGAACTCAATGCAAGCTAAAAAAAATAACTTGACCTTATAAGTATTTTAAAAACTTGGAATGCCCCCTCCTTAAAAAAAGTTCAAAAACACATGATTTCTATGGAAAAATTTTGCCAAGAGGGGGAAGGTTGTCCAACAAAAAGCCAAAAAAGACATGATTTATATTGCAAAAATGACTCAACCTTATAGCCTATGAGGTTAAGTCGTTTTTTCGTACATTTTTTCCCTAAAAAATTTTTGGGTGAAGTTTTGCGACCAAATGGTCGCGAAATGACGTTTTGGGTGAGGTTTCGCGATCACTATTTTTAGGTGGAAAAAATGGTCGCGAGACTTTGTCTAAAACATCATTTCGCGACCAAATTGTGAGCAACGATTCGCGACCAAATGTGTGGTCGCTAAAGTACTCGGCTTGTTTCGCGACCAAAAACGGAAGTACCCTTCACCACAATACTGTGTTAAACATTACCATTTTATTTTAAAAGTCCGATGCCTGACATCGTGTATTTTTAACAGTACCGATTTTCACGAAAAAATATCCCTAATAGTATATTTTGTATATTTAGTCGGCGAATTAAAAAGTTGTTTGATAATTATATTGGGCAATTATTGTTGTCGCAGCATGAGCTCAGAGCAGAAACCGAAAATACCCACATGATGCGAACTATGATACACATGAGCAGAGTAGAAAAAACACATCACACCGACGCCCTGACAGATAAATCCGGATTTTCACCCTTTGATACCAAACTATGCTTTATTTTCTGTTTTATCTTTTTTTCTTGAGCGCTCAAAGATCAAAAAAAAATAATGGAAACAATTGAGCTCACACTTTTTGATACAAAAACAGGGAATGAAGAAAAAACGCTTTTTATTTAGCGGAAATCGATTTACGCCTCAAAAATATATCTGTTTCGAGTTTTTAATGTCCACCAGCACAAAACGAAAACTTTTGCGGTGTAAATAACGAATTAATTTCGATAAATCCAATATGGTCGAAAAGATGAGGTTCGAATTCAATCTGGCGGAGTTTTCATCAA
>SCLG01000675.1:49922-60830 GCA_004367875.1 Oikopleura albicans
TCACCCTTTGATACCAAACTATGCTTTATTTTCTGTTTTATCTTTTTTTCTTGAGCGCTCAAAGAACAAAAAAAAAAAATAATGGAAACAATTGAGCTCACACTTTTTGATACAAAAACAGGGAATGAAGAAAAAAACGCTTTTTATTTAGCGGAAATCGATTTACGCCTCAAAAATATATCTGTTTCGAGTTTTTAATGTCCACCAGCACAAAACGAAAACTTTTGCGGTGTAAATAACGAATTAATTTCGATAAATCCAATATGGTCGAAAAGATGAGGTTCGAATTCAATCTGGCCGAGTTTTCACCAAAAAAATGACGTTGCGTTTTCCAGCGGTGTCAGTTCTTTTTCTTGTTGAAGTTTTTTTAATAAACTTGTTAACAAAATTATTCCTATACATAATTTTGTAACTACATAGCGTTTTACATGAATTTTCGCCGATTTTTTTGTCCGTATTTTCTAGAATACGAGTTTCAAACAACGTTTTTTTCGCACGTCAAAAATTCGAAAATCTAGAAAATTTGAGAAAACGATGGCGGAAATTAATTTAACACCCCGAGTATTAAGATAAGTAGCTGAATTTCAGAAGTTTAACGGCTACATTAGAATGGTCAAAACTGGCATTTTTCGGAAAGACTTCAATTTTTAGAATTCTACATATTATACTCCATGTCACGTCAAATTCGGCCGCCATTTTTAAAACGATTTTCTAGATCGTCAATATGCTCAGGAATTCAAAAGGAAAATTTAATTAAGTGCCTAATTAAGGCAATGCAAGCAAAACTGTTTTTTTAATATTAGTGATTGCATTATTCACTTTTTTCAAAAAAAAAATCTAGTGGTTTTTTCGCAGTAGTACTAAGATAGCTATTTGACTGTTTTCAATTTAATCTGCACGCGCATTTATTCATTAAAAACTGCGGTGTAAATAAAGAATTAATTCCAATAAATCCAATATGTTCGAAAAGATGGGTTTCGAATTCAATCTGGCCGAATTCGCACCAAAATGTGGCATTGGCTTTTTCCGTCGTGAAAAAAAGATTGGCCAGTAGTTTTTTTTAGACGCCAATTTTTTTTTTTTGGTAAAAACGGTTTGAATTAAATATAGCATGATTTCCGGTGATTTTGTGTGTCATTTTTTCTCTCCCATAATCCTATTATACAAAGGATTAACGAATGAACTGAATATATCTCCCCACACCGCCACCATAAGTGATGTTGTAAATTACAACATTACGTAAAAAAAGCAACGAGTAATTATAGGTACGAGAGGGAGGTAAACACGTAGTTTTGACTAATGCATAACCACAATGTTTGGCGAAGGTTAAATTTATAGCACGTAATAATTTTGGATTTTTTTTTTTTCAAGACGCAAATGTTTAACATCAGCAGATGAAAGAAAATATCGTTTATATTTAATTAATAAAAATTTAATTTTATTTCCAATCGCCTGAAAATAGCCTAGATTGGTGTAAAGTTTAACAAACCGATCAAAAATCCATGATAGACTAGTCAAAACGGGTCTAACCCGAATAAAAAATGTTTGTAAATAAATCAAGACTGATGTTTTTTCGAAAAATTACCGAAAAAAACCATAACTTATAGGCTATAACTTATAGCCCATAAGTTATGGGTAGGGGTGCCCCGAAAACTGAGTTTAAATGTAAAGTTTCATGAAATTTGGTCTTTGGGATCACTGATAAACGTAAAAACCCATAAAACCCCATATAGGGGTTTTTGCGCCCAAATTTTGAAGTTTTATCTGATTCCTGAGCTCAAACTGCATCTAGTCCTAAAATTTCATCGCTGTAGCTGGTTGGGTTTTTGAGATAGCAAATTAGGGGCACCCCTAGTTATGGGCCATAATAACCAAACTTTTTGGAAAAAAACTGTTTTGGTCATTCGACGTAAAATTAAAAAGTGGATTGTAGTGTCCTAATCCAGTTTTGGCCCAAGTTCACCCTTTCACGTTATAAATTTGATTTAAGGCCTCCACATGGGTCATATTTTTGATGCGTTACTTAGCTTAAAAATTGGTGGTTATGGCTTTTTTTCTCTCATAAAACGACAAAAAATGTTTTGTGCAAACTTGCATGACTGTCCCTTTATGGGTTAGTATCCACTCGGGACATTGGGAGTTGAAAAAGTGGCCAAACCTGATCAAAACGCGAGAAGTATTAGCGCTTAGCGGCATGCCCCCTGCGCAGTTATGTTTAAACTTATCCCGTTGTTTAAATTTTTTCGAAGATTTTTTTTTTTACATAACGGTGTAGTTGGTTTAGATAAAATTGGGCTTTTAATTAACTTGAAAAGTCATGTGAATTTTGCTTCTTGTGTAATACGTATAAAAGAAAATCCAAATAATATAAATGATGTTGCTCCCGCTGGTGCCAAATGAAGAATAAAGGGAAGCACTGATTACGATTCCAACCTTGGCTATTTCGAAAAGGTTTTAAGAATAGCGCGTTGTAATTCAACTTTAAACAGCATTTTTTTAAGGATGGAACCTTGGCTTTTGTTTTTCCTATCTTTCAGACCACATAATGAACAAACAACATTCTCGCGTCAACAGGGAACTTTTAGATAATATTACATCTCTATTTTTATCAGACGAGAATAGTTTTATTTTGACGTTTTTTTTTTGTCAGAGTTTGGGTTTCGTAATTATTTTTAATTAAAAAAACATGTGAAAAATTACAAGAGAATTACAAGAGAGATTGCAATTCCTCAGACATGTATAACCCCGATTGGATTTGTAAGTGTTAAAATGTAGATACACCCCCTGCGCCGTTATGTTCAAGGTTGCGACGATTAAAAATCTCCCCGTTCGGCCCGTTATGTTTAATTATTTTTTTGACATACATAGCTTTGCGTTTTTAGTGGTAGCATCCATATCTTGACACTTTCGCATAACTCATAGACTATGAGTCATGAGTCAAACGACGATACATGTCTTTGCAAGAAGGCAAGGGGCTGTGAGCAAACTATCGGAAATTAACTGTTGTTATCTTTCTAAATTTTAATATGTAGAAAATACACAAATTGTATTATACAAGTTCAGCGAACAGATCACTAATATGAAATACAAAGCAAAACTTTGACAAGCGTTTTGGCGCCAGAAAGCATTTTTCTTGTGCTTAATTCTGAGCCTGTGAGATATGGGGTAACGTGAGGTCATATGAGGTCATATTTTTATGGATTAAAGAGTTTGTTTATTTGATAAATACAGTAAAATAATTGAGTGTACTGTGTTCCTAAATTTTCTCGATATATATATGGTCGTTGGGTGTGGCGCCATCGAGCTGTGCCGGCATTCCATGCTAATGTGCGTCATTCTGAATCGAATGACGCACATTGAGCCGGCTGCACTGGCTAGGAGCCCGGAATGCCGGCACATCTCAAGTGCGTCACATCCAACCGAAATTCGCAATAGGAAGCAAAAATATGAAATAGTCTAAAATTATAACACTATCCCGCTTTCCCGAAGAAAGGAGAACAGGAAGGGGACCAGTATATTTTTGTATTTTTTAATAAGTTTTATAATTTTTTTTTTGTTTGTTAGGGGTTATATGGAAGTAGGGCCACTCATGGCACATTTTTCGTAAAACGCTCCTTTTAACTCTCCTTAGCCAAACAGACTATAAATAGTGATGTGTTTCTTTAGACGTGAATTGCATTTTTGACTCTTTGGCACATTGTCGTCTTAGTGGTCAATTTTTCTCGTAAATCTTAGGTTATTATCGAAAACGGAATATAAGTATATGTATTCACTTTGCGGTTACCGAAGGCGGTAAAATGATTTCGATGTTAACCACGATCTGTTTTTCAAACTACGTCGTATGCAATTTTTTTTTAGAATTTTTCGAAATACGTATTGCTGTTGAGCTCGACTTTTGATTACCAGAAAAGATTGTCATCGAGTGAACTTAATTAACTAGATGAGATAAAAACAATTTTTCCGTGAGAATTATTTCTGTGCACGACCTATTTATAGGCCGTTCGGCCAAGAGGGGTTACGCCGCAGCGTCGGCTAAGTAGAGTTAAATCGGCGCGTCGCGATTTACTTGAGAAATTGTGTCGTATGTGAAATCCGACATTATGATTCCCGCTACAGGGAACGGTGAATTATAGGCCGAGGCCGCCGGTATGTGATTATTTTCTATTAACGCCCGCAGGCCTGTGTTAGACTTAACTACCCACCAATAAGACATACCGGAGACCCCAGCCACCTGTATAATATCCGNACAGGGAACTTTTAGATAATATTACATCTCTATTTTTTATCAGACGAGAATAGTTTTATTTTGACGTTTTTTTTTGTCAGAGTTTGGGTTTCGTAATTATTTTTAATTAAAAAAAAAACATGTGAAAAATTACAAGAGAATTACAAGAGAGATTGCAATTCCTCAGACATGTATAACCCCGATTGGATTTGTAAGTGTTAAAATATAGATACACCCCCCTGCGCCGTTATGTGCAAAGCTGAGACGATTAAAAATCTCCCCGTGCTATTATAGGAATAAAAATAATGTGAATATTTTTTCTTTGCGTTTTTAGTCGTAGCGTCCATATCTTGACACTTTCGCATAAGTTATGCGGCATAACTCATAGACTATGACTCTTAGGGACTAAAATTTACCAATATATGGGCTGTAAAGATATGGGCGAAACGACTGTACATAAATGTCTTTGCAAGAAGGGGCTATGAGCAAACTATCGGAGATTAACTGTTGTTATCTTTCTCAATTTTAATATGTAGAAAATACTCAATACAAGCTTAATTCTGAGCGTGTGAGATATGGGGTAACGTGAGGTCATATGAGGTCATATGAAGTCATACTAGGTCATATGAGGTCATACTAGGTCAAATGAGGGCGTATGGGGTCATGCAAGGTCATATGAGGTTATGTTACACCTAACGTTTTGTTAATAATCATTATTCATGCATCGCAATATAAAACCTTTTAACGTCTAGGGTGAAAGTCCCTGGAAACTGTATTGGGTATTTATCTACTTTATTAAATTAATTTAAATTTAATTTAAATTTCAGATCGCTTTCCAGCTAAATCAACTTGGTGTCCCAATCTAACAAAAGTTGTCAAATCTTGCTAGTGGATTGGGACACCGTGTGGATTATGTAGGAAAAACATTTAAATGATAAAGTCAGAGGTCTCTAGATATGCGCTCTGTAGATGTGCATGTCTCTCTAGACGTGCGTTTTTTCACGAAAATTTGTAAATACCTCTAGTGTGCATGTTTCTTAAGACCGATTATTTCCAAATATACCTCTAGAAAATGCACATCTTGAGACTCCTGACTGTAATGGGGTATTTTCTGATATATTCTATGTGATATAGATTTTCAAAAAACGCATGTGACATAGTCAAAGTCATATAAGTTTTTTTGGAAAAATCAAATTTTTCAAACGATTTTTTTTTTGTTTTATGGCAAATTTTACGTCTGTACAACTTATAAATCATGTTCTAAAGAAAAAACTAATTAGAGCTAATTTTCCGGTTAATCGAAAACGTAGCGGGCCAAACAAAAATGAAAAAATTCGAATCTTTCTTTTAATTCACCCTGTTGAACATTTGAGTTAAATCCTCCTTCATATTAATATCTTATTTCATCAAATAAGTCCAACTTGTCTCGTTTTGATCAGACAAATTTTTTTTAATATTTTTTTTTTGCACGAAAAAAAAAGATGAAGGAAAAAATATATACAAGTGTGNGGTGGGAGTGTCTGACAAAACAACAAAATAAAGAACGGCGGAACACCGACAAGCAGAAAAAATAAGAAAAAAAAATGCCGCCGAATCTGCCGTCTATTTTGGCAATTTTTTCCGCCTACTTTACACTGTCCATTGTTGATGGGAAAACTTCCTTCATTAATGTTCAAATCGAAGACGGGAAACTTATTGGACATCAGCGTTCAGATAAAGATATTAACTTTTCAAGACGTTATTCGGTGAAAGCAAAGAATTCAAATACTTTTTTAATCGTTCAAATCTGTGTTCAAAGTAGGGCTCGGCAACAGCCAGCTGGCCTTCCCAGCTCGACAGCTGGCTGGGCAGTTCGACAGGGCAGCTCATGTTTTTTCTTGGCCTCGAGAGGCCAGCACAGGACAGCTCAATATTATTTTTCGGCTCGACAGGCCAGCTCAGCACAGCCCGAGAGGCCCGAGAGGCCAGCACAGGACAGTTCGTTTTTAATTTTGAGCTCGAGAGGACAGTTCAGCACAGCTCGTTTTAATTTTGTATTATGCCGAGCCCTGGCTCGGCATAAAATAAAAATTTGCTGGCTTTAGCTTGGCTTTTTCCATGGCCGTGTTTGGTTTCTTTGGCTTGTCTTTTGAAGTTGGTGGAAACGTCAAGCCAAGCCAAAATGGAATGTTTGGCTTTGTAGTATGCCAGAAAAAAACGTGCTGAGCCCTGATCCAAAGTGTGATTACCGCTTTCAAGTTTAGTTGCGGTAAAAATTTTATTTTTGAGCTAATAAACCTTATTCTTAAAAAATATTCCCAATTTAATCGGAGCCCAAATGACAAATTAATATTATTGCAAAGATTCTTTGGGCTCGGCATGATTGGCTCGTTTTTGGCTCGGCTCGGCTCGAGTTTTGAGCCCCCAATTTTTTTTACTTGGCTCGGCTCGGCGCGCTCTAACTCAAAAAATATTTTAGACTTCAAGCGAACCAATTGTGTCGAGCCCCAGAAAAGACTTTTTTTTTCAAAAGTTCGAACAAAATCGTAGAATCGTAAAATATTTGAAACTTTAATTCATTTGTCAATAAATGAATCTTCAATATCTCCGATACCGACATTACCGGTGGTTTCCGGTAGACTTGGAATTTAAACAAGTGGGCTCCGCGAAACTATTAACTCTACTATACCACTATTAACTCTAGTATACCACACTAGAACCCATTTTTAGGGCATAAATTAGGGCGTTTTATCCGACTGATTTTTAATAATTATTTGAATTCTATTAACAGAGTCATATAATCCGGCAGAAGGTGTCATTGAAGTACTAAATGAAGACAATAAAAAAACGAATCCAATTTGGAATACTTCATATGCAAGAACATTTAGCGATAGGAAAACGTTCTTTAATAAGTTTTTAAGTTTTTGAATGCACCAAACATCCGACGTCCGTTTTTGGCGACATTGAATATTTCAGGCGGTATCCTTCAATTCCACGAATGTAGAATTGTGACACTAACAAAAATTTTTACAAGCAGCGCGGTGAGTTGTTTGCGTGGGTAAAGGACGCTAGCCAATAGGAAGCGCCTATAAAAAAAGCATGAGCCAATAGCCGCACTTGTAATTCAGTTACAGACGCTCCGCCCCTACGGCGCTGGCGTCTGTAACTGCTTATTACAGGGCTTCGATGACAGTAGCAAAAATTCGAAAATTTAAAGAACTTTTGCTTAGGCCAATTTCAATGGCCATTTTTCGACCATACATAAGTATTCAAGGCAGTGCCATATTTTGTACATTTCTGAGAAATCGGCACTCAAGGCATCAGGGACTGTAATATACGGAATGTAAGCCATACCGTGCGTACTCCACGGTTCATTTTCGATTAGAAATAATTCCAACCTTTGCCACCCTTGACAATTAATTCCTATGGCAAGTTGCCTCATATATTCTTCCAAAAAAATATAGGACTGTTTTTTAAAGGAAAGAAAGTGTCGAATATTAATTTATTCGGTAGAATTTCACGATCCACTTTGGCTCTAACCGGATTAGGTGAAGAGCAGAACGAAATTGCGCCGCGGTTAACAGACTCATACTAATTCCAGAAATCGCTTCTTTTGTTATCAAATGGCCCCCCTCTTTTTTTTGCTCGAGCACCAAGTTATTTTATTATTCGTGCACTGAAAAGGTTTTTGAACTTGAGCAGAATATTCCTAATAACCAACATCTATGGTAGTTATTAGGTCGCAGTAAATTGCATATCGCTTTTTCGATCCATGGTTCAGCCCTTAATTCGCAATTTTCGAAAATACAGTTTTTAATTTCTCCCAAGTTCCTAAATAACATATCTCATAGGACCTGGTCCCGGACAGTTAAGATTTTTTTCGCTGAGCATACTGTATTTAATTATTGGGGGCCTATAAGGCCTATTTATTTGAAAATTTTGGCCATACTGTAGAGCTCAAAAAGTTAGTAAAAAAAAGTGTAAAAATGAAATTCATAAAATGTCTGCAGAGGGCTCTAGAATTTTTCGAAGGTCAAAATAAGATTGACCTTCGAAAAATTCTAGAGTTCGCCTCGGACTTTTTTATGAATTTTATTCTCACACTTTTCTTACTAACTGTTTGAGCTCTACAATATGACCAAAACAGTTTTTTAATAAATAGGCCCACAATGATTAAATACAGTATGCTAAGCGAAAAAAGATCTTAACTGTCCAGGACCGGGTCCTATGAGATATAATAACGTACCGTTGCCAATTGTGCAAAGTAATTGCATGTGCAATTTTAATATTCTAACTTACACTTGAAATAAAAAGTGATAAAGGAACTTATTTACACTTGCAGATAATTCACCGGCCGGCTTGAGCCGTGCGTTTTTTTTGCGTTTTTTTCTAATTTGAAAAAATTCTTTAACGAGTAAAAGGGTTAAAGAACGTCATGGGGGAAGTGAATCGCTAAGCGGATTATTCGAAGATGAAGATCAATCCAAAAACATTTATATTTATAAGCAAATAATTGGACAAAGTAAAAAGTTTATGTTTTCANAATGTTCCGACTTTTCACAACGGAATTCGCCGACGATAAAAAGCTTATTCCAATTGCACTGTGCGAATTCAGCGGATCCTTTCAGTTGCGAAAACATGGAAATTGCGGGAAAAAATGGCAATTAAAGGATCAGACTCACAACTGTCAAGTGCAAAGCTCATTAAGCCCGACAATTAACCAGCTGTATTCAGTCGTCCTTTCAAGTCAGACTTGATCCCAAATTCATCATAACATATGATTCATATGTTACTACCATATGTACTCTGTTACTTCCGATAAAACCCTAACCCAACCAACTAGAAGTTGCTAGGGCGGATGAAATCATCTGTTAACTCCCAGTGGGAAGTGCGTGTAAATAGACACGCAACTGGTTTTTTCGTCGATTTAAGGCATATGGAGGTCCCGTTGGTCAAAACGGGTATTGGTGACCCCCCCTCAACATTTCGAGAAAATTCGATTGACGGTGATTTTTTGCGTAGGTTGGAGATTTCAAACAGCTCTCTAGGGGGCCTGGTGACCCAAATCAATTTCTGAATAGTCTGATCGACGTAGTTTGATGAGCTCTACAACCTGACTTTACCATTTTTTTTGAATTATTGTGAATTAATGTGAATTTTTTAAGTGCGTGTTTATTTACACGCATTTTCCCCCTACGGGTCCCCAAAAACTCCTTCCCCCTAGGAGTTAAGTGGAACAGTAGCGTACTGTTATTCCTACAAAGGGAGAGATATCCTATAAATTAGAGGCTATAATATAAGAATGAAAATAAGTATAGGGGCGCCAAGTAGGGGTAGGCAGACGTAAAGTAAAAATTGGACGTCAAATAAAATGCCTATTACAAAAATTTCCTGAAACACGTCAATCTCAAGACCGCCATAACTTATACCATATAAGAAGTTTCAACTTAAAATTTATGAGTCTGCAACAGGAATCGTTTTTTGTACATGATGCGCCAACAACGGGCGCGAAATTGATTTATGTTGGATCACGCGATACAAAGCCATGGGACAGTCGCGCTTCAACTAAACCCCTAGACGGCACACCGTTCACCCGAAATCAATTTACTATGTATGCTGAAATTGAAGCAAACGTTGACGTACAAGGTAAGGAAGACTTTTTATTGTCCGAGACGGGCCCGTATCCTAGAATCTACGCGTTAAATAACGCCACGGCGCGGCGCGGCGACTCTTTTCAATTTGAATATTTCCTAAATTGTATATTTCCAAGTTGTTAAAGTATTCAACTTGAATATTCGAGATGTTAACGTTAATCTAAGCTGGTATATTATCCTAGTTGATCTTTTTAAAACCAAATACAACATTTGCAATTTGCAGGCGTGAGAAATTTATAAAATAATCAGTACAGGTACTGTGTAGGTACGTATACAAGTGCTCTAGATTCCCTCCCCTATAGATTTCTAGTGGATTTTGGAATTTGAATTTTTAGATTCTAGAACAATAGAACATTTAACGTTCGTTTATTTTAATTAAAACATTCATACCTTCTTATTAACTTCAAATTCAAATATGTAATACCTTCTTAATATAAAATAATCTTCATTTTTTTTATTAAAAAGCGGGATATAATTGGTGGGATTCAAAACGTGTAGGTTAGATCATACATTTTAATATGAGCTTCTAACTCCTACGTTTCTTTTTTATATGCGGAGGTAGTACACATTTTAGAATGAATACTCCTTGTAAATTATAAGTTATAATTCCGAACAAATGAGGTTACTGGAAAAACTGTCAAAAAAAAAAGTCAAAAAACTTGCTATACCTACGTAATAGATATACGGTAATATAAAAGTTTCTGCAACTATATGTTTTTTGTCCCGTGCATAATTGATTACAATGTCCGCTGAGATTCCCCCAAAAAACAACGTTGACGTTCAAGGTTAGCATGACACAATTTTTATTATAAATTTGCAACACTACTTTTTTTTAAAGGAGTGTGTTTTTCTTTATTTTTGTTTTGAATGCCTTCTTTGGTTAATAGTCAGCACAGCAGGACGGTTGTATGAGAGCAAAAAAGCAAAAAATACAGCACAATAGGATACTTTTTGATTCTGAGCCAGCGATTGAAAAAACACACAAATCAGTCGGTCATCGTTGAGTACTAAACTGAACGCAATTATCCGTGAAATACACGAATCAAACTG
>SCLG01000676.1:0-19303 GCA_004367875.1 Oikopleura albicans
GTAAATACGAATGTCTACCGCATCATCTCCATAATTTGATGGAAACTTTTTGTGTAAAAATCATGCCAAAAGCTTTACATTAAGATTTAGTGCGTTTTGTGTAAATTTGCACATTTGTCCCTCTGGGAGTTAAGAGCCATTTTTGCAGTTATCCGCTAGTTTGTAGGCCACTATTTTCTAGCGATGACACCTACAAAATTCCAAATATGATTATATGAACCAGATTCCAACTTTTTGGATGAAACATGAGGGTTCCTTCATGTCAAACTGTTGATTTCATTCATTTCACGGAATTAAAAAAAATAGAGTTAAATATGAAAAGCGAAATTTTATTAATCAAATTCCAGTTTTGACAGAAAAATTATTACAGGGGGTAGGCCAATTCCGGAACGCCCCATTCCGGAACAGTAATCGGAAATAAGTCCAATTCAGGGACGCTTATTATTTCAAAAAAATTTTAAGTCTCATTCCGGAACGAAAAAGTCTAATTCCGGAACGGTTTTTGGGCCAAAAGTCCAATTTTGGGACAAAAGGGGATTTTGAGTACACACGAACTCACCACGCTTTTTATTTTTTTCATTTGTGGTGAGTTCAGGTTTTGGCTATGAAAAATCATGATCTCACCACGGTGGTAACTTCATGTTTTTCATAGCCTAATACATGAACTCACCACTTCCAGCATAGTTAATATTTAGGTAGTATTTATGAATTTAATTAAAAAAAAACTATGGTTTGAAATGCATTTTGACTAATATGACTCATATTATATGACATATATTATTGACTCAAAATCGCAAAGCGTTCCGAAATTGGCCTACCTTCTGTTTAAAATAAATAAATAAATAATTAGATCATGAATAAAAACGTGAAGAATAAATAACGTTTTTACTGAAATTGTCCACGCACTGCGCAGTTAACCGCCAGTTGATAAAGCCGCGCTGGGTGATTTTATATTGATAATGACTGACATTGCATTTATTAGAGCCCGCAACAAAATTCTATTACTTGAACAATCTATTCGCTCAAAACAATAAATATTAAAACATGTTCTTGTTCCTTTTCGGTATCTAAAATTGCCTTAGTTAAAAAAAGCGTGTTAAAAAGCCTTGTAAACAAGATCAAAATCGTTACAAGGAATGATTCATTATTTTCGAATATTGCGGGAAAAAAACGAGCGAGTGAAATCACGTTCGGGGGTGATTTTAAATTTTCATGTACTTTTTAAACCCGGTACGCAAATGGTGTCAGAAAAAAGCTGCCATGTAATATCTGAAATCTAATACGAATCGGATTAGAACGCCGCTTCAGTGCCCGATTGGAACGGTGTTAGTATCCGCCAATTTATATTACCCCGTCGCCCATGCAATATGGTTGTTGTGCCTGCCGGGCACGGCATGAATATGTTCAATGTATATGATATAGTTCAAGGAGCTTTTTTTCTGTTTAAATTAGACAACAACAAGAAAACAGCGACAAATATCAAACCAGTGATGAATTGTGGGAGTTGAGATATACCGTATTTTAGATAAGTACACATACACTTTTATATACGCTTTACGCAATGGTCAGTCTTGGTGCTCTTGCCCGGTCCAAGTTGGCGGTTATACCTTTTTTAAATAAGAAAAAAATCCAAAATTGAATGCTTAGGGTGTTCGCATCGGAAATGAAAGCTGCACGGTATTTGAGAGAGAAAATGGGGGAACGTTTGAGGGCGAATGTGAATTTCAAATTATCATATAAAACTGAACGCCGAGCCAGTGCATTTTTTAAGCAAATTAATTTTATAACAGCAGTGAAAAAAAATAATTTTTTAACTGTGCTAAAATTGTCTTTTTGTATTAAACGTTCTGTGTAAAAAAAATTTATGCAAAAAAATGCTTGAAAAAACATAACGAATTATCAGTCTTTTTCATTATCAGTTTTTTTCGAAAACAAAATATCTTTTTGAAAATTATGGTACAGTCCTTATTCCTTTGGTTCTCGAAAAAACGGCCGTTATGGGATTAGCGCCCCTCATTGGAAGAGAGACTGTACCCATTTTTACAATAAATGTGCTCGTATTTTTATGATTATTGGCGCTTCGTTATCAATGACTTTTTAGTTATCTCCTAATTAGTTTTTGTATATCATAGGGTGCCAAAAATCACGTTAAAAATAATTTTCCAGTAGACTTGTGGTGTAAAAAAACTGTCGATATCGGGCTCCAACGAGTGTTGCTATTTAATCAGATTTTTATAATTATTGTTTGGATTTCAATTAAAAGAGGTTGAACATTTTGGTTAATTATGCAATCATTGTGTAAATATCACAAAGTTAAAACTAGCAAAGAAAAGAAAAAAACGCGGACCCCCTACAGGCAATAATGACCCTAACCAATGTATAACCGCATTACAGTCACTAACATTTCTACTATTCTTTATACTATTATTTTCGATTGTTTATCAAGTGCACCGGAATAAGCTCATCAATGAAAAATACGGAACGCTTTTTGGTTTTGGCAAAGTTGACCCTTGGCTCATACATGGATCGGTCGAAGATCAAGGAAGGTGATTTGATCGAGAAAAAAAGCATTAGGGAAAAGAGCAGAAAAATGTAAAATCCACGAAAAAGTTAACTCTTGCGGTCCCTACAGTGCCATACGGCAGTATTCTCATTTATCTGACTGATAACATTCTCGGCATTTAAATTCAAACAGCTTTTTTTACTGGTAAGAAAAATTGGGCTGAATTGGTCGATAAAAAAGATAAGCCAATCAGCGTCAAGTGTTATAATTTTTCAATAAAAATTAGAAAAGGGGTGCTGAATAAAGGCCTTCTGAATAAGGGTCGCTTGCGCTAAATAAGGGTCGTTTTTTCAATTAAAAATATTATTGCTTCAAATAAGGGTCGCTGATTTTAACATTGTTTCCCATGTGCATTTTTTACTAACTTTTGGTCCGTTTATGGATGTTATAACTTTAAATTGTATTCAATACAAATTTAATTTTAAACTTGATAAAATCATATTTAAGACGCAAAAAATCATAATTACGTCAGGATACAACAATAAACTCGTCTAATGCTAGGTGTGCTTAATAAGGGCCGTTTTAATATTAATAAAATCGTTAACCGACCCTTAATATGCACACCCCCTTGAATTTTTTTTTAATTCTGATTGAATTTAAATGGCGAGAATGTTAGCTCGAACTCAATTATAGTTACCAGATCGTTTTTTTTTTAAATTCTGTTTATATACTGATCAAGGTTATTTTCATGGTAAGTCTAATTTCCAATTAGTTGAAGTTAACAACCGGTTACCGGTTTTAATAATTACTTTTTACTGCGTTTATCTCATAATTTCAATTTGAAAGAAAAAAAGCAAGACCCTAGGAACGTCAACAAACTTCATATTATTGATTTCTAAATCATTTCACCGGGGCTCAAGGCGCGCCAAACGCTGCGCGATACGAAGCGCGCGTCGACCACGTGAAAGAAAAATGTCAAAAATATCCGTCCGATGGGCTATTTGAGGCGTGGAATGAGGATAAGGAGACGTATACGGATATTGTGGTCGATGAAACACGCCGTCTACTTTTTTGTGGCGTTCCAAAGGCGGCCACAAAAACATGGAAACGGATTTTGCTGAAAGCGACCTTTGCAAGATACAAAAATGTACCGCTGGACGAAATTCGTGATGGGAAAGAGGGGCAGCTGTCCAATACGCATGGGCAAGACTTGAAATATCTCAGTGAATATACCCCGGAACAACGAAAAGAAATGATTCGGGATTATTTTAAGGTAAAATTATTGTAAATTGAAAAAAAACAAGATACAGAAAGTACCCATTTGATGTTACTGCTGCATATGCCAATCAGTCCAAACATTAATTTGACGTTCACACTGTGAACTTCAAAGGCCATCTGGCGGCCAGATTCTTGTCCAAATGTTTTGCTAGGCCACTAAACACATATGCGATAACAAAGTTGGCGTGTAAATCTTCACGAAATAAAAAATAATAAAACATATATAATATATGTGTCCCTAATGAGGAGAAAAATGACGTCTTATTTGGAAATTTTGAAGATTTTGAGTTTTACTGGCATAACTATTAATAGTAACATACATATATGATATATGTTACTATAATAGTAATACTATTAATACTTATGTCAGTAAAACTTAAAATCTTCAAAATGTACAAATAAAACCTCATTTCTCTCATCATTAGGGACACTGTTTTTGTTAAATAAAGCTTCTAATTGCAGTGAAGATCGTAAAATTAATAAATTTTTGTAAAAACTTTGAAGAATTTTGCATTTGGGGGAATTTATTCTAGAAAAAAAGTTTGCGTGGGCACTCACAAGACCTTTATTATGTGGGAATTGGCGCAAGAGCGCAAAATTAATGACAAAAATATTGTTTTCGCGAACATTTTATATATAATATTTGTGTATTGGCAAAAAATGTCTACTCCATTATTTTGCTGTTGTTTTCATGAAAAAAAACCACGTTTCAAATAACAAAAAAAAAAAATTGGTAAAAATAAAACTATTAAAATGTTTTAGTTCTTGATTGTTCGGCCACCATTTGAGCGTCTACTCTCGGCGTATCGCGACAAAACGGATCGATTATCATTCACATTTTTTAATAAAAAAGTTATGGAAAGTTTGAAGGAGCGTGATTTAGCGGACGAGTACATTTACTTTGATGTCGAGAGTTTCCATCAGCTTGTGGGGTTCACTGAAATTCAAAATATTTAAAATGGTAGAAGGAGAAGTATGTTTCGTAATAACTTTACTAATAACTAGTTAATATCAATTTATTGCTCAATTACAAAATAAGTTAAACTTACTGAAATTCACATACAGTTCCAGGCCATTTAGTGACCCACTCGACCCGAAAAAATTCGAGATTCCAAACTGGACCCTGTTTCAAATGGCTGCCTATAATTGCCGCGGATGTTAAATAATCGCAGCAAATCAATCTCGCGATCAACTTGCAGCGCTTTTAAAAATTCGCAGCAAGTGGAGTACACTCGTTTTTTTAGGAATTAGGAATTATCAATTTCATCTTGAGATACCAAAAGATATGAAGGACATTAATACCTGCGCTCCCGTTTTTAAATCCTTTGTTGCGGTCTCCATAGTGCCATATGGCACAGATGCTTGAAACTGAAGAGTCAGGCCGTGTTTAATTACAGTCAGGGGTCTCTCGATGTGCATTTTCGATTTCCGAAAAACGTGCACATCGAGAGGAACATGCACATCGAGAGAGACATGCACATCGAGAGAGACATTGCTCGTCATACACACGAACAATATGACCATATTTTTAGAGGGCGTGGTCAAATAAGTCTATAAACGCGATTTTCGGATTGTGCCAAAAAATGCTACCATATGAGTCCAAACTTGATAAAAATATTTTTCGTAGATTCCAACTAAGCATTTTCGGTGAAAGAGAATAAGGGCAAATCTTTAATTAGATTTTCAATAAAAGTAGTCACCGCTTTTAACGAAAAAGTTGTAATAGAAATTTGTTTTAAAATACGTTTTTTATTACCAAAACTACGCTTTTAGTAGATCTTTTTGGCCAAAAATATTAAATATGTACACTTGGAAACTTTTTGTGCGCAAAAAAATACAAAAAATGAACATCGAGAAGGATTTTTTCAAAACATCAACCCGGGAAAGGTGCACATCGAGAGGTTTTTTTGCAAAAAAAATGGTCTGAAAAAGGTGCACATCGAGAGGTATTTACAAATTTTCGTGAAAAAGTGCACATCGAGAGAGACATGCACATCGAGAGAGTGCACATCGAGAGACCCCTAACTGTATTCCAATAAGTAAATAAAACCTAAATTATGGGCTGGCTTTTATATATTTATCGGAATTATTAGACACGGTCAATTTTCGTGTCATAAGAGATATGAATGAATTTTAAAACCGGTAACCGGATGTCAACTTCCGGTTAATCGGAAATTAATCTGAACAAAAACAGTGCCAAATGGTACTGTCACGAGCGCAGCAGTTAAACATACATTACAATAGTTTGTTCGAATACTGTTTCTTTATTTACTCCCATTGTTCGGTACCATTTATACCTTAGCTCCCAGGGGAAGTGCGTGTAAATAGACACGCAACTTGTCTTTTTTCCTCGATTTAAGGCATATGTAGGCCCCGTAGGACAAAACGGGTATTGGTGACCCCCCCTCAGCTTTTCGAGAAAATTCGATTGACGGTGATTTTTTTTGCGTAGGTTGGAGATTTCAAACAGCTCTCTAGGGGGCCCTGGTGGCCCAAATCAATTTCTGAATAGTCAGATCGACGTAGTTTGACCATCCCTACAACTTGGCTTTACCAGTTTTTGGAATTATTGAGAATTATTGGGAATTTTTTGAAGTGCGTGTTTATTTACACACATTTTCCCCCTACGGGTTCCCAAAAACTCCTTCCCCTGAGAGTTAGGATATGGCAAGCTTAAAAATGCTTATTTTTGTTTTAATTTTCACTTGGTGAACCCTATCAGTTCGTGGAATTTATACTGGCACGTACGCCGCGGCCGTTGGAAAATGCCGGTGACATTGCGCTCGAGGCGAACCAAATGCTCCGAAATGAAATGCGAGTCTTTGATGTGTGTCGACCGTGCAGCATGCAGTATGACTTCATTGGTAAATTTGAAACACTCACGCATGATATGAATTACTTACTCCAAAAACTCAATATAAACATTGACTGGCCCGACGCTGAACCGACGACGACCGCCGACTATGTTCGACTCTATTACCATGGACTCAAAAAAGAACACTTACAGGAACTATACAAACAATATGGGCAGGATTTCGATGTGAGTACAGGGGGTCGTCAAATATTGGGATGGGAGCTGGATAAAAACAGTCTCATTTTCGAAGAAAATATATTGTCTTTACCGAGTGAGAGTTACTTGCCTTCGGGACGGTTTTTTCGCAAAAAATGTATAGAAACTTTTAAGTTTGACCTCGTTGGGTCAATTCATTCTATTTGGGACGCTTTTCAGCGAAAAATAATCGGTAATGTAAGATACGTTTAGCCGCTCAAAAAGTTACTTTCCGGAAAAACAATTTTAATAAATTGGCAATACAATATTTTTTGTGTTACTTTTGATCAATTGGCAAAATAAAACCTACAGTCCTTACTTTCAATACGGACGTTTTTCACCCACGAAAATAGCGTCCGTATTGGAATTGATTGTCATAAAGTGTCAATTTTTCCGCAAAAAACGTCCGAAATTGGAAGCAATCGTCCATATTGAGAGTATGGAATGTATATAATTTATAAGCTACATATCTTTTCCATACTTTTTTTTATAATTGATAACTCTACGTTGATTTCGACCTGTGATAAGTTGTCCCTGATGACGTGTGGCAAATTTTCCACAAAATGTGCCTAAAAATTAATATGGAACCACATGCATTTAGGCCTGGAAAGGCGGGAGTTGACAAGGGGGAATTAAAATCTAGCGTCTAAGAGTTAAATACAAATTAGATTCTTTTAACGGTATCAATAATAGGTGCAGAGTCTAAAACTGTCAAGCCACTCACGGTGATTAATTTTATTTTTTGGATTTTCAAGGGGCGGTGACCGCACGGTGATGAGTCGCCACACGGTAATGTATTATGCATGCTACCGATAATTTATTTCGTGTTCACTTAAAATTATGTTTAGCTATTTGAATACAAGATTCCATCAGCCCTGTTCGACGTATCGAACAATCACCACTGAATCCTGTACGAAAAAAAAGTCGACGAACAAAAAAAGTAGTGGAATGGATAATTTCATAAAAAACACACAGTTTTGATGCACTTGAACGTTGGAAAAAACCTAATACAACCATATCGGTGTTTTGATATTTCATCTGCCGACAAAAATATGTCGTGTGACTGATAATGATCTACTTACATATGTATTAATATTCTGTACATATGAAGATAGCATATAAATAAATTATTTCTATTTATGTTCAATTTTGTATTATAAATTGTGTTTCTTGATAATTGCGTCTGTCGCAGCATATGTACTTATTGCTCATAATAAGGGTGGTGTAACTGTGATACGCGTATTTGAGTCAGTTTTGCCTTTTTGTTAAAGCCGGTACCGTAATTGACTCACAGATGCGAGTTCAAAAAATAGAAGTTACATTTAAGTTAAAAATAAGTTTAAAGAAGTTAATTTACGCATGTTTATGACTCAAACGCCTACGCTAACTAAAACGCCTACGCCCTGAACTCTTTCTGCAGGCGGTTTGTACCAATTCAATCGGTATCGATTTATCAACCATTAATGAACATTAATTAATGACTAAACCTCGATGGCTCAATAAAAACTCAAAGCCAGTGGCTGAGCGTAAACTTACTCGTAAACTTAGTAGTATTCTAGAAAATATGGAAAACAATAAAGTTCCCGAAATGTCTGTAAGGACTTCTACTCAGCCTTTTATATGAATTTCCGCAGTTTTTTCTTTCGTATTTTCTAGATACCCAAACTAGAGTTTTTTTCCGCACGTCAAAAACTCGAATATCGCATTCTAGAAAATGCGGTAAAAAAGATGGCGGAAATTCCTGTAAAACGCAGAGTACAGTCGGTGACGTAACGAGTTGAAAGTTCGTCACAAGTTGACAGTTCGTCACAAGTTGACAGTTTTTGACAAAAAAATTGGAAACGAACGGGTCAACTCGTTACGTCACCGACTGTATAACTTTTTCGTCAACTTTTGGAGTTCTAGAACTTCTTACTAACTTTTCAAGTTCTACAGAGCGTGAACTAATTTCTAAATCGTTGTCTCCCGAGAGACGCTCTGTACCATTTGGCCAAAACAGTTTTTTATAACAACAACAAAAATTTCCACACATTGTCTATGTTACATAAATGTTTACAATCAGCTACTACGATGTTTTGTTTTGTTTTTGGCCATATTTTACATACTCATCAAATGTGAGTGAAATGTGACTGCTTCCGTTTTATAAATGACTATACAATATTCTTCAAAATTAACCCTGCCCTGATTCAAATTAAACCGTTTTACAAATATTGGTAAACTTCGTCTACTCAACTAAGACGTATTAAAAAATAAATTTAAATGCCCAGCATGTTTTTTTCGCTTTGTTAAGGTTTGATTGAAGTTCTTTTTAGCCTATACAACATATCTAAATTGAAAAAAAAANCCTACGCAAAAATAACTCCGTCAATCGAATTTTCTCGAAAAGTTGAGGGGGGGTCACCAATACCCGTTTTGCCCTACGGGGCCTCCATATGCCTTAAATCGACGAAAAAACCCAGTTGCGTGTCTATTTACACGCACTTCCCCCTGTGAGTTTAGTTAAACATAAGTTTAACAGTCATGCGCATCGAGTTTACTATAACAGTCATGCGCAACTGGGGTAGCTAGCTACCCAATTTGCTCTAGCACGCCAAACAATGAACGGATTGTTTTAATTATTATTTTATTTTGAAGCCCTGTTCTTCTTCTGTTACTTGGGTGATTTTCAACCTCAACCCTCGTCCTCCACGGACCCAAACGTAAAACTATTTTCTAAAAAAAAATATTTCTCTCCCATTAAAAAACGTAAAATTGTTTTTTGATTTCAAATCCGTTGTTCATTTTTTATTATCACAAGCCGTTTTCTTTTTATTTTGAAATAAAGTGAAAATGGGTAGCTAGCTACCCAATATGCGCATGACTGTTAAAGAAGTTAATTTACGGATGTTTATGACTCAAACGCTTACGCTAACTAAAACGCCTACGCCCTGAACTCTTTGTGCAAAAGGCGGTTTGCGCTTTGTACCAATTCAATCGGTATTGATTTATAAACCATTAATGAACATTAATTAATGATTAAACCTCGATGGCTCAATAAAAACTCAAAACCAGTAGCTGAGCGTAAACTTACTCGAAAACTTAGTAGTATTCTAGAAAATATGGAAAACAATAAAGTTCCGGAAATTTCTGTAAGGACTTCTACTCAGCCTTTTATATGAATTTCCCCAGTTTTTCTTTCGTATTTTCTAGATAGCCAAACTCGAGTTTTTTCCGCACGTCAAAAACTCGAATATCGCCTTCTAGAAAATGTGGTGAAAAAGATGGCGTAAATTCATGTAAAACGCCGAGTACAGTCGGTGACGTAACGAGTTGACACGTCACAAGTTGACAGTTAGTTACAAGTTGACAGGTTTTGGGAGTTTTTTGGACAAAAATAGACAACAAGGGGCAAAAGTGACGGAACAAGTTGACAGTTTGTCACGAGTTGACAGTTTTTGACGAAAAAATTGGAAACGAAAGTGTCAACTCGTTGGGTCACCGACTGTATAACGTTTTCGCCATTTTTTGGAGTTCTAGAATTTCTTTCTAACTTTTCCAGTTCTACAGAGCATCTCAACTAGAGACTCTCAAGTAAATTTCCGCCGTGCTAAAAACGTATTTTTGGACTAATTTCTAGATCGTTGTCTCCCGAGAGACGCTCTGTACCATTTGGCCAAAACAGTTTTTTTTTATAACAACAACAAAAATTTCCACACATAGTAAGCCATAGGCGCGGAGCCTCTGTAACTGAATTACAAGCGCACCTATTGGCTCCTCATATTTTGATAGGCGCCTCCTATTGGCTAGCGTCCTTTAGCCACGCAAACAACTCACCGCGCTGCTTGTAATCTATGTTACATAAATGTTTACAATCAGCTACTACGATGTTTTGTTTTTTGGCCATATTTTACATACTCATCAAATGTGAGTGAAATGTGACTGCTTCCGTTTTATAAATGAGTATACAATATTCTTCAAAATTAACCCTGCCCTGATTCAAATTAAACCGTTTTACAAATATTGGTAAACTTCGTCTACTCAACTAAGACGTATTAAAAAATAAATTTAAATGCCCAGCATGTTTTTTTTCGCTTTGTTAAGGTTTGATTGAAGTTCTTTTTAGCCTATACAACATATCTAAATTGAAAAAAAAAATATTACAATAAGAAAGGTGATTCTCTTAGCTCGAAAAGTATTGTCATGTCGTCTCACCCAGCAGGTGGTCATCAATAGACCTTATCAAACAACATGATCATTTTGAGAATTGAAATTCTTTAAATAATTTGATAGTTTTCTTGAAAAATTGTGTGTTTTTTTTCACTTTAGAGATGATTTTTTAGGTAAGGAATTTAGGTTAGCCATGGTTGAACGGGATTCAAAAAGATGGTTTTTAACGCTCAAGTATCGTATGCCGAGATTAACATCTTTATGCCAGAAAACCCCCAAAACCCGAAGCACAACAGTTTTAAGAGAAAAATTTATTAAAAAAAATAGAATCGTTAGAATCTTAACTTCCGTTTCAAATGATTTTACCCAAACGTCCAAAGGCTGGTTTACCACGAGGCTTTGGCTGGTTTACCACGAGGACTCCGGCATAATAGGGCCATATAAAAATGATAGTCAAAAATTAATCAAATTTGTTGACCGTGGATTTGAATGATTTTTAATTTACTCGCACAGTATTATTATGTCAATCGACGCAATAGTCGTTTTTTACACTACTTACGCAGTTATCTTGCCGAAATATACTATTACCATTAAGTCATGTTTGCTTGTCTACGCAGTTAACTTGCACCTAATTATTGTCTAGAAATGTAATATTTCGTGGTTTTTACGCCTACGCCCTGCGCAGTTTTTTTTTTCTCAAATAGTTTTGCGACATAACTTCGCAAGTGGTGTATACGGCACTTTCCCAAAAGCGAGAAAAATGACATCAGTCTCATACTAGTACAATGGGCGTAAGTACTGTATACTGCCAATAATTTACTTGGCAGTAATTTTCTTATTTTCCCTACAAGCCAATTATCAAGTATCAAGATGCAAATTGTTACATTATGTTAAAAAAAAATATTCACCGCTCATATCAGTAAGTAGACCCAACAGGTCTTATACTATGATAACAGCGGGCGAAAAATAGCCGCGTCCAAAAAAGTTAAATAAAAAAAGGAAGAAAACCATACTTTTAGGGTACGTTTGATGCCGGAAAGGAATGCAACGATTCAAGCAAGTAAACTGGAATCTTTTCGGTACGTATGAATTTGTTTCGAAAAACAAAAAAAAACAGTTCGCCTTGATTGATTCAATGCTGGACCACACAGTATATGGGCCAAAAACTAAAAAAAATTATAAATATATATTTAGATGCAATATGTTATATTTTTTTAACTTCATCGATAGAGACTTATTTCTAACAAAGATTATTATCCCGGATCGAATAAACCTATTAGACCAAATAATATTTGAAATAGAGAACTCGACCGAGAGAAAAAAAAAGAGGCAAAAAAAGACAGAGAAAAAAAAGAAATCGTTGAACCCATTGATTGTTGGATTTCAAAAAAAAAATATAGCAAAAAAAAGGAGATAGATTTTTTTCTGCTTGAGCTTATTACTTGAAAGCTACCAAACCGCAACCTGCTCGTTACGAGATGAGAATAAATAAATAATGACGAGAGATAGTCAAATCACTGACAATATAATGTCAGAATCATCAGTCCAAACATTAAAATGTATTTTTTTTTTTTGCTTGTTCTTATTGTCTTCTCTTTTTTTTGCGCGAGCGCGATCTTGACCAATGCGAAATAAATTGCATGCTGCCCTTATTTTTTGGCTTATGTGAAGAACATTTTTTTTCGTTTTTTTTTTTTGATGTTGTCTTAATTAGAGTAATTGTACGTGCAGCTGCCGTACTTTACTATTCTTATGGCCGATACCTCACTTAGTGCAAATAATCCGCCATACTCTGAATTACTAATGATCAAACATTTTTTTTTTGCTTTTCATTACCCATGATCAGGAGCATACTTTTGATGATTTTTACTCGATTGACAACCGTAGATACCGCGACGATATAGCGTCCAAATAACAACTTACTTTTGAATATCTGATTACTGTATGTTAAAATTTGATGTCCTACATTTTATCGTCGACCGGCTCTCGCTAAAGTAAAAAAAGATCATTTACACTTCAGATGATTAATGCTAGACATAATCTTGGGTTTCATACATCACCTAACCGGTTATGATAGCAAAATTACGTTATGTTAACACTTTTTGGGATTTGATGAAATTCGATTTCCGCCCACACCCTACCCAGTTATGTTAACAATCGCCTACGCCCTACCCAGTTATGTTAAGAGTTTTTGACGTTTGTAAAATACCAATTGTTGGCTAGTACCAATAAACAGGTGTTTATTCCATTTGAAAACCATTTCTCAAAATCCGTCATGTTGTGTTAATTTAATATTGCCACATATTTATTGTGCAAAGGCATTAAAAAACAGTCTTGTTCAGAAAAATATCAAACTAATCAATCAGTGTTATTAGGGCCCATGATGGGCCGCCTATCGTTCCTAGGCTTCCTACTTTTTTTGTGGAAAGATAGTAAGAAAACGTTTTTCGGAGAAAATACAGGAAAACTTTTTTTGAAGAATATATCTAAGAATTTACTATCGAGCTGGGTCTATCTTTCTATCGTTAATTTTTTCGAGAAAACGGTTTACAAGAGAAATAAAACGCTTTATCCGAAATACCGCGGTACCAAGAAATATATATTCTTGACGCTATAGCGTCATAAGAAGTGTATAATTAACAAATCTTTGAAATAACGCTATAAGGATCAGATAAAAAATATAATTCACATTGATTCGTTGTTTAGTCATTATTTAAGCTTTTTTCAAGTAATTTTTGGGCTAGTTCCAATTGATATCAATCATTNGACAGTACCCAAGAAATATAGCGTCCGAAGGAGTGTATAATTAACAAATCTTTATAATAAAGCTATAACTAATAGCCTATAAGGATCAGATAAAAAATATAATTCACATTGATTCGTTGTTTAGTCATTATTTAAGCTTTTTTCAAGTAATTTTTGGGCTAGTTCCAATTGATATCAATCATTAAGTTTATATTTGATGTGGACAGGAGGTGACGTTTTCCGGAAAATACTTCTGGAAAATCATACGGCATGATTCATACTTGTTTCATACCTGTTTCATCTTAAAATGGGTGACCATGCCTTATTATATACTCTGTCTCAAAAATTAACTACTACACGTCGCCCGACAATCCCATGTGGGTAGGGGGCGTTCCTAATTTTTTTTCCCTCAAAATCAAGCTCTTAATATGTTTGTAACCAGATGTTTTCTATAGGTAATTGACTACGCCGCATCTGATTTTCTTGATTGTAGAATGGCCAAAAACCAACCGGTTACAAGAAACTGACCAAAAATAAAAAAATATTCGTGGTTAACCACAGTCAAAACCCTTATTTCACCGGTTTCTCTGAACTTTGGTTGGTTAAAAATACTTAAAAAAAAATGTTTTGTTGATCAAATCAGAAGCGCCTTAATCTCCTGTTATAGTTTATTCTTTCTCTTTACCGTTCGTATTTACGAAATTAGAGCGAAAACCGTAAAAAATGTTCTAATGGTCATATCTGGAACCAGTTATGACCAAAATTGAAATTTTCTCAGCAAGCTATTACTTTATTCCCGTCAATTTGCAGAGGCATACGAGTACTATTTCTCTAGGTTGGTAATTTAGGAATGCCCCCTACATATGGGCCAGTATAGAAATAGTTCAAAAAATATAACAGTTAACTCCAACCGGTTGGTTTTTGGCCTTTCTAATCAAGAAAATCAGATTCGGCGTATTGTCCGTTAAACATCTCTTTATTGACACGCAAAATTTAAAATTTATTGTTACCGTAATGGGTAAACGACTTCGTTTTAGAAATAAGGTTAAAAAACTAATACAATGTCATGTCTTTTGCTCAGTACTTTCGACTTTGAACAAATTTTATGGAAAAATAACATTAACAGTCATGCGCATCTGGGGTAGCTAGCTACTCAATTTGCTCTAGCACGCCAAACAATGAACGGATTTTTTTGATTATTATTTTATTTTGAATCCCTGTTCTTCTTCTTTTACTGGGGTGATCTTCAACCTTAACCTTCGTCCTCCAAGGACCCTAACGTAAAAACAATTTAAAAAAATATTTTTCTCCCATATAAAAACGTAAAATTTTTTCTTGATTTCAAAACCGTTCTCCGTTTTTTTATTATCACAAGCCATTCTCTTTTTATATAGAAATAAAGTGAAGATTGGTAGCTAGCTACCCAATATGCGCATGACTGTTAAAATATTAAAAACGTAGCCGTTTCGGAGATAAGTTATTATCAACCCCAACTTAAGGTCCTCAAGTATTTAAAAAAAATGTGACGATTTACAGCGCAATATAGACTGACACATAGTTTTATTATAAAGTTTCGGCCTGTAACATAACGGTTATTGATTTTAACTACAGTTTTTCAAATGAAAAGAGTTGAAGTTTTAAAGATATTTTATAGTCGGTCAGCCATTTTAAACCGTTTATTTTTTGTCGATCAGACTTCAGTGATCTGAAGATATGGCGATGATTCACCCGCTTTATGGGAAATATTATGGCCCATATATGTCTTTGTTTATAGCCAAAAATATACTAGAATAATTTCGTTGATATAATAATAAGCCACTAATAAATATGTATTATTTGCCTCTGTGTGTTTTTTTGCTCCAAAAATCGAGCCGCACGGGGGCGGCGCGGAGTCTGCACAATTATTAATATATTAAAGGCTACCAAAGTACAAAAATTCTGTAAATTTTCGCTAAAACAGAAATGGAGAAATTTTGGCGGATTACCCATGCGCCACAAAAACAGACCGATTCATACGGTACCCGTCTATTTTAAGTTATCAATGAGATATTTTCGACTATCAAAACTTGTCGAACAGAAATTTTGACCACCAAAACGTTTCAACAAAAATCGTCACAAATTTGATATTTTTAACAATGTACGAACTATACATTTATGCATGTATATTTAATTTGACAAAACGGACACAATGGAGTTTGTTTTGTTCATAACTTTTTTTATCCGACTAGATGTGTAAAAAACTTGACAGTCACCCCTTTTCGTCGAACTCAAATTAGTGATTTTTGATCGAATATTTAGCCTATGATAAATCGTCATTGGTTTGTACAGCCGCAGGTTAGAATTATCCCACAAAATCTTTGGCAGATGATTCTATCCGGGATTAAACATAAATATACAGAACATTTAAAATTAAAAACGCTCTTAGCGTACTCTTTGTTACGACTAAAAACGTCCGCTACGAAGATGTGCAATTTTATTTTTATAATGATAATTTATTCACTTTCTCAACAATATTAACAGCTAATTTTGAAGCTTGAAACACATTCAAGAACCACACGGTAACTTTAAGCTCTATGACAATTCACAACAAAACGGAAGCTATTTTCTAAAAAAACGTCCGTATTCGAAGTAAGTATTGTATGTTATTTGAAAATTCCAGATCAAAAAAAAATGTGTTATTGTGAAAGCTATATGACTAGATAGCTTTGCCGTTCAAAAATCCTTTCCTAAAAAGTGTGTGAAATTTGTGTGAATCTTTTTTTTTCATATACACTACACGTGCACTTATTTGGACACTTCGTCTGTCAAAAAGTGTCCAAATAAGTGCAAATTGTTCAAATAAATGCACAGTGTGTAGGCGGAATAGCTGGGAAACTCGAAAAGTTTTTGTCCGAATAAGTGCATGATATCTGTCGAAAAAAAAGAAAACTCAAATTGGGAGCAAAAAAAAAAGTCTCAAATATCCCATCATCATTTTTAAAAATGTCCAAATAAGTGCAGTGTCTAGGCGTTTTCGCGGTAAAACTTTGGACCGAAAAAGTGTCCAAATAACTGCACCATCGAGAATTTTGTCCAAATAAGTGCTGTCCAAATAACTGCACCATCGGGAATTTTGTCCAAATAAGTGCTGTCCAAATAAGTGCACATGTGGTGAACACCCCTACCTACGTAAGTTAACAAAACTTTTGGATAAAAAGGTGTTAACTTAAATGAATTTTGTTAACGTACGTGCATATTGGTAACTTACGCGGGTAGGGCGTAAGCGGAAGTGCTGAAAACTTTTGAAAAACTGTTAAATTACGTGAATTTAGGCTTTTTTCGTCAAAAATTGACAAAACTGTTAACTTACGTGAATTTAGGCCGTTTTTTCTAGATTTTGTTACAATTTGAGGACAAAATTTGATAATTTCCAAAATGGTTGATATCAAGGATACGATAATTGATCATGAAGGGTGTGAAGTTTCGTGGATTGTGTTAACTTACGTGGGTAGGGCGTAGGCGGAAAAGTTGCCGCGAGTAGACTGTTAAGTTGAGTGAATTTTGTTAACTTGTAAATAAAAGGAGTGTCCGCTCCAACCTAAAAAAAAAATTTTCTTAATTCACGTAGGTAGGTGGTGTATATGATTTTTGATGTAAAATATTAATAGCCATTTATCTTTCTATTGTTAAATGGGCTGTAAATCATCCCACTGAAAAATGATTAAAAAATCCCAATTGCTTGTCTAGTATAGTCGGCATAAATCATTAAGAAAGTGATCATTACGATAAGCCCATATAAGGTAATTACTTTTTGATACATATTGGGATTCGAAGTCGGGCGATCTGGACATTTAAATCTTCAGCGCCGAATTTGACTCCGCTTCCATTCACTGATCGATCGACGGCTGCCTATAAAGATATCGGGCGAATGAAACATTCCCTCACAAAAGACAACAGCCATTAATTGTATAGCATCCTAATAATTTCGCATTTGGCCCAAAAGCCCTGCCCCAAACACGTCAATTAGATTAATGTAAACTATTAGCAATATTAGTAGAGATTTTTTTTTCGTTTGGAATATTTCTCGGATTTCCGAGAAACGGCCCCCGGATATACTGGTGGTATTTTGAAAAAAAAATGGTAAAATTGTTTTGTTTTAGCTCTGGTAATTGTGGACTACTTTCATCAGGTAAATCAAAATGGTTGTTGTTTTCTTGTAAACGCCTCCCCCGCCGAATTGGACAACAACAACAACGAAAAAAAATGAGAAACCAATGTATAGAAAAAAGTAAACTAAAATTGTGGGACACTTTTCGGGTTAAAAATTTTTTGGCACCATGACGATCCACTGTCCCTAATCGAAAAGAGGATATAGCGGATTGACACGGTGTCAAAGAGTATTTTAATTCAAATTCGACGACGAAAAAAAAAATATTACCGGTAGATACCGGCAAAATAACCGGAAAGAGAGAGATTTAAAATGACCGTAAAAAGAGGGTTTCCGGCCCTAGCCTATAGTTATTTTCTCTACAAGAAAAATTTTTTCTGAAGTTGTGCGATTTAGATTGTTCAAACTGAAGCGGCTGATTTGGCCAATGGAAAGCGCGGTGATTGTCTTCTTGAACTCCTGTTCACCAATGAGGTATATATATATATATATACCGTGTGTGTTGGAGCTCAGACTGACGGGCTTTGAGCAATCTTCATATGATTTCTAACGCTATTTTTGCTACCACCGCGACAGTCTGATCGAGCATACATAGGGGGCCGCCTTGGATATAAGGTATAATAAATAGTGGCCTAGGCCATGTAAATTATTTACCAATACTATATAGGAGAACCAAAAAACTAGAATTTTGACAGTTATCGCGGTTTACCTCCTAACCGGTACAATTTGGAGGCTTTTAAATGCTACCATCGAGTCCGCAGTGGTCGATTACCCCTAAAAGTTATCTTGCTCCGTAAATTACACCTACTTCAAAATTGAGTAAAAATCCCAGGCCGCCACCCTACGTTTTATACTGTATATACACTTTTTTGTTCTCCATTTTTTTGTCTTTCGTTCACAGATTTTGCAATCGTAAGTTTAAGGCTGACGTGGAAAGACAAATTCCGCTCTTTATCAAGGATCTAAACGTCAATCTAAACCGAAATTTGGAAGAGTTTAATGCGAGCATCGAATTGGGCACAAATGTAAATGCAACAGAGGCGCACAACAACTCAACACGCATCATCGTGCCGCTAATTCCATTTACATCGGATTCGCCGGGTATGAATGCACGATTTCAAATTCATATTGTGCTTTTTTTGTCTTTTTGTATGTGCTCTTTCACCATTTTATTAAATGGGTGTCATTTAAGGACGAGCTTTGGCTTTTTCCAGGCTTCTAATACCATACGTATCCCGTCATAAAATGTACCTTGCATACAGAGGTCACTTTTTTCGAAAAATATATTGCTCGAAAAAAGGAATCGCCGATATAACATGATATAATATTAATATAATATATCGGTGATAATATATTTGTCGCCCAAGAACTGTTTTTTGGTATTTCCTGTTCTGATCAGGTATAGAATTAGTTTTAAATGTAGTAAAAATCAATA
>SCLG01000676.1:19393-30252 GCA_004367875.1 Oikopleura albicans
ATACGTATCCCGTCATAAAATGTACCTTGCATACAGAGGTCACTTTTTTCGAAAAATATATTGCTCGAAAAAAGGAATCGCCGATATAACATGATATAATATTAATATAATATGTCGGTGATAATATATTTGTCGCCCAAAAACTGTTTTTTGGTATTTCCTGTTCCGGTCAGGTATAGAATTAGTTTTAAATGTAGTAAAAATCAATACATTTTTTTGAAATTGAAACGTGTTTAACGTGAGATATAACTCTATCATATTTTACACCACGTATCCTTATAAGCGGCAAAATAAGTGAATTTTGATACGATAATTGGGTAGCGCGTTTGAACATTGGGAAACCCGATACCATTTAAGGTCCAAAAAGGGTTACAAACTCTTATAATTTTTTTTTTAATTCAAGGATGCTAAATGCTTTAGGTACCAAATGAAGGTAACGTTTGAAATTCATTATGCCGAAAAAATGACCCTTATTTGAAAATTTTTAATTTTTTAAACCATAAGACTTCCGGTTAACCGGTAACCACGGTAAAATATTGATTTACCTTCCTATGTAGGAAATATCGTAATACTTTCTTGTGGTCAATAAATCCGATTTTACCGTGGTTACCGGTTACCGGTGTACCGATTTAGTGAAACTTTTTGTGTATAAATAATTTGGGAGTTAAGAAGGTACATGACTGTAAATGAAAATGACTTTTTTTGTAAAAAAAACATATACATACAGTGCAAAGGCTTTTCAAATAAAAAAAAACTCATGAGCGATATTATTTTTTTTTTGTTAATGATTCATTCAATACTATCGGCAGATATGGCATTACGCTGTCGAGTTTTTAGCAAATAAAATCGATTTAAACAATCAATATGTGACGTTAATGTACTTAGATAATATATTATTCAACCTTTAATAAAAGATTTATGCGTTTTACTTTATGCTATTAATGGTAGATTGTTAATAATAAATAAATTTTTTGCTTCGATAATTTTTTTTTCTTCTTCTTCTTCATACGCTGCTGCTGCGTCTACCTATAATGGTTTGTGAAGTATAACATACCGTAATGATTACAAACAGCACATGTCAGTGCGATACAGAATGGAACAAAAAAAAATATTTTTTTTTTGTTTTCAGTGTTGGACGGTAATTGGACGACGTCTGTCATAGTCTCCGTCACTCATACAATTTCCATATGGTCTTGAGCAAGGCTTCATATTGTGTTTTAAAATGATTTAGGCCATTGAAACTTATACGATCGGTCATGATAGCTTATGTCGGAATAATTTATTTTTTATACAAAAAAAAAGAATATTCATAATATTAACCAAAGAGCCCAATAGTTCAGTTTGTTTATACAGGGGTCGCCAAATCAGTTTTGGTTTGGTGTTTTCAAAACCGACCCGACCCTTATTTGACGGACCCAGAATTAGTCCATTATAGTGTTATTTTTTTTACGTTATTATGATTTTTTGTGTTAAATATTTGATTGAATATTTGTGAATTTATTGAAATTTTAATTAATTAAATCAATAAACGGATTAAAAACTAATGCAAAAGGTTTATGAGCCATGTGTTAGGTATATTAGGAAAACTATGGTAAAATCATAGACACTTATTTGGAACGGTTATACTTTTCTCCAAAACGGACCCTTATTTGGCGACACCGACCCTTATTTGTCGATCCCCTGTAGTTCTATCATGGAACTTCTATGAATGTATATCCATACCCTCTACTTTTCATTTCGATTTTAATTAGAACTAAACGTCAATATCGCAGTGATTTTCAAACGCAAAAAATAAATAATGTTACCACTTTTTGGTAACGTTGCTTGACAGCGCGTCTGAGGCATATTTGGCCTGTCATTGGTCTTTTTTGAGCGCACGGCCAATCACCGAAAGGCGACTTCCTTCTTTTAAAATATTTTTGTATTACAGTCCTCTCCCTCTTAAGGGCCGCACTTATGGAGAAATATGCATTTCCGCTAAACAATTTTTTCGCGTTTTCAAATCAGGACGATATACTTTAAATTAGTCTGATATAACGTAACCGATTGTTTACGTTTCAATCAACTAAAACAATAAGTAGGACTAAGAAATCATGATTTTATCACAGCAACGGAAAAAGTTATACTCAAGACCATATGGATTGTTGTACTACGGGACTCACATCATTCAGTTACTGTCCCACTACGAAAATATATCGTTTTTTTATAATCCATTAAACTTAAAGTCTAGGGTAAAAGTTAAAAAAAACCTTATAAGAACTGTAGCATTAGATACACACGCAAATCACTTGTTAACAAACTTTGGGTTTTTAACACTTTTTGACACAAATTTGATCAAACGCCTTAAATGGATCAGAACGCCTTAAAAGAATCGAAAACATAGTTTCGTTTAATGTTTTATATTTCTTCTCATAAAATTTAACTATACCCGCGTTTCAGCGATTTTCGATTGAGCCCGATTTACTATCATTTGTGGTCCAATTAGGGCCTTAAGTTCAAATTTGGACTAATAGACACCTGGGAGTTAANTACTTCAAAATTTAATATTAGCCGCTACAGACATTATACGAAGCTCTAAATTAGATCTATGAATTGCAAATTTTACAGAGAATTTTTTTAATAGTTAAGATTTTTTTCGAAATTTTTTTTCATTTTTTTTTATTTTTGAGTAAACATAGAAAGCAAATAAAGGTGGAAAGATAGGAAATACTGCCAAAAGAGATTAAAAATTAGAGATTAAAGAGATCAAATATTATCAAGGTGGCCAAGGTTGTAGGCATATTCAACCAATTTAAATATTTTTATTTTAACCAATTTAATATTTTTATTTTTTTTAAATATGTTTGTTCAGATTTTTTAGCGATCAAATTTTAAGTTTTTATTTTTAAGTTGCGCACCAATTAGCGATTAATAATCGTCGATTATGAATACTTTAATTTTTACATAAATTATTTTACAAAGAATCGAAAACATAGTTTCGTTTAATGTTTTATATTTCTTCTCATAAAATTTAACTATACCCGCGTTTCAGCGATTTTCGATTGAGCCCGATTTACTATCATTTGTGGTCCAATTAGGGCCTTAAGTTCAAATTTGGACTAATGGACACCTGGGAGTTAAAATGCCTTGGGTTAAACTAGCTACTAGGGGCCTAGTACGACGCGACTGAACGGACGCAATGACTGAGTTCACCGCCAAACTTATTTTCGTATGTTATTTTTAGGGCTACTTTTTACTGGGATTTTTACTCCTATTCCTAAAAAAATAGGAATTAATTGCTAAAGTTGCAGTAATGCTGCTTGTCACGCATAAATGAGGCGAGATTTAACTGTCACTGTATTCAGTGAGGGGGTGTTTTATAGTAATGCGTTTTGATTTTATATTTTTAGTGCCAAACATTCTAATTCCATGGTCGACGTTCCATGAAATCGTGACAAACGCGACCCTAAACACTGCGGTTAATTATCCACGAATATTCAAATCTTACAATATAAACCGTGAAGTTGCCTTCAACAAAAAAGAACAACGTTTTTGGCAAATACTGTGGATTAGCTTGGCAATATTCATCTTCCTCTGCCTACTGGTTGCGACGATTACGATTCTCTACATTATTAATAAGAAACGACATTCCACCGGCGAATTTAATGTACAAGCTGCAAGTAAACCTCAAGGTAAGCTTATGCTGTGTATACAGGGGTAGTCCAACTCCGGGACATTTGTTCTCAAAAAACCGTCCCCTAAATGGACTTCGTATCCCGAAATTGGACTTAAAATTTTTTTGGAATAAAAAAGGGGTCACGTAATTGGTCACGGAATTTTTTGAAAAGCGTCCCAGAATTGCACTAGCTCCTGTTTAATGGGAATATAATATTACAGATAGATATTGCACAAGGAACTTCATCTCATTCGGATAAAACCCGATATAATAATGCTATAATTTTGTCCTAAATGACTAGTCTTTGAGCCTTTTAAGACCACCAATCTTCGGACCTAGATGTACACCGGATGCGGGCTTATCTTTCACGCCATTATATTTCATTTTTTTCTGGCGCCTCTGTTATTTTTTTACTTTTTTCCCGTTCGCGCAATTATATTTTACATTTTTTGGAATCATAAATGCCTACTAAAATGTTGGTGATGTTGTCATAAAACTTAACATTGTAGAAATATATACGGTATATCATATACGGTTCAAAAATAGTAGACGTCGAGGAAAATAAACATAGCCTTTAAACACGGTAAATGTTGCTCAGCTANTGCACTAGCTCCTGTTTAATGGGAATATAATATTACAGATAGATATTGCACAAGGAACTTCATCTCATTCGGATAAAACCCGATATAATAATTCTATAATTCTGTCCTAAATGACTATTCTTTGAGCCTTTTAAGACCACAAATCTTCGGACCTAGATGTACACCGGATGCGGGCTTATCTTCCACGCCATTTTGTTTCATTTTTTCTGGCGCCTCTGTTATTTTTTACTTTTTACCGTTCGCGCAATTATATTTTACATTTTTTGGAAAATTTTTTGTGAAAGATAACGGTGCACCGGGTTTATAATTTTTGGTGACTGTCCAAGGAAAAAGTTGCGCATTTTTGGGAATCATAAATGGCTACTAAAATGTTGGTGATGTTGTCATAAAACTTAACATTGTAGAAAAATATACGGTATATCATATACCGTATAAGATTGTCTTTAAAGGCTATGTTTATTTTCCTCAACGTCTACTATTTTTGAACCGTATACATGTATGATATACGGTTCAAAAATAGTTAACGTCGAGGAAAATAAACATAGCCTTTAAACACGGTAAATGTTGCTCAGCTACCGTTTGTAGACGCTTAAAACATCAGCGTAAACAGAAAATCTTACAAAATTCTGACTAATATTGAAAACGTTTAGGTATTGATAATCCAGCACTGACGATCGAAAAAGCCAAACGCGCCACACTTGATGAATTTGAAATCACAAACTTCTAATGTTGAAATTTCCGCCAAATTAAATATATCTATGTGTTGAATGTACATTTAACCTGTTACACTGTACAAATTAAACCAAAATGGCCTTTAAGAAGTGGGAAAACAAAATCATGTGATTTCGAAAATGTTCAAATAAACGTCACAAAACTATAGTATTAATTATATGATATAATTTATATCCCATAAAAAGTACGAAAAGAGCTATTTTTGTTTAGGGATAATGAACTATTATACGGTATAATTTATACCGTATAATTATTTATAAGCTTTTCAATGTCGATTCCAACATGTTGCATCTCACATAATACAGTTATTACAAAGTTTATTAAAAAATAAGAAAAATTTCTTGAAACAAGGATAATAATATTCCGTCAAGTCATGACTCATGAAAATCTAACGGCAAGAAACTACAGTTCTTACTTTCATAACAACACCCTAATAAAAAAGCGATACAATACATGTGCACTTTTCCCACGATTTCGCCAAATGTTTTTGAGCAAAACTCTAGAATGGAGTGGCAACATTCATTTGACATAAAAGTTAGTGTATACTTATATGTATACTTAGTGTATACTTATATGTATACTTAGTGTATACTTATATGTATACTATATACGCTTAGTCAAATACATTTTCTTAAAAAATCGTATAACCTGTTAATTACACTGAAAAAACGATATTGAGAATTTACGATGAGTTTCTAAAACTTCGGCATGAAAAAACTGTTCTATGTAAAACAATTTTTGTGAAACGACTTGGAACTTGAATTTCTCGACAAAAGGTTTATAGAAATCCATAAGACCACAAATAAGCGGTATGTCCATTATTTAGTAAGACAGGTCTATGGTCTAGAGAGGACGATAGACCAACTTACAATGGATAACGTGCAACTGTGTCAATTCTCTGGCACATAACGTAGTTGAAATAACGTTGACGATCATTGAAAGTATGTTTAAACGAATTATATGTACATTTTCCCAAAATAATTATTTGAAATTTTTTTGGTATTAAAGTCCTTAACCATTTATCGGACGCTTTTTTGGCCAAAATGGGGTCATTCTAATAAAAAAATGACCTCTTTTGTGACGATGCTCATTTATCGGACGCTATTTTCGAGAACCGAAAACGTCCTTTAAATGGTTAAGGACTGTATTTGGTTTTGAATTTAAAATGTATTTCTGCAGCCCTCATGAGGCCTCAACCATAGTAATATGAACGAGCATATCATATGCTGCATATGGAACCCAGAATTCAATTTTAGCTCAAAAATGTGTTTCAATGACAAATTTCCCTTTTCCACAATTTTTGTTATCTCATATTTCGTAAAAAATCCATAAAATAGTAAACAATTTTACATTGCACCGTGTTAAATTTCTTATTTTTCATATGCTATATAATTTTGGAGTAAATTCATGACGTCTTCGAGATGAATTTACACCAAAATTAAACGCACCAAAAAATCATAACTTTGACCAAGCATGTCGTTTGATAATGATCACCGCAACGTAATGGTGTCATGCCCCGCGGTTTGATGTGTAACAGACTGTCATATTGCCAGCAAAAATAAGAAATTTTTAATGTTCTATTTTTCATAAAAAAAAATACAATACAAAAAAACAAAACAAAGATCAGAGAATACAGATATGGTGCTAAAAGTTTTTTGTATTTTTCATTTATTCGACGTTTCATGTGGATTATTAGTTCGTGGAAGTTTGCCGCTGGACTCTTTGACGTTTGAGAAAATTATTCGAAAATCAAAGCACACACTTATTAAATTTGACACAGCGTACCCATTTGGCGACTTACATGACGAATTCAAAGAAGTGGCGGAATTCTCGGCCGCCAACCCCGATTTACTATGCGGAGAAGTGAACATAAATGGTATATTATTTTTAATTAATAGTTTTAATTGACATTTTTATATTCCCTAAAACCACACCATCAAACATCGGTCGTTTGGTTTTTTTTTTTGAGCCAAAAGGTAATTCGTCGAAATTTTTCTACTTTTGACAAATTACACTGCTCAGAAATATAAAAAATCGGCCGATTAGCCTTCCGCCCAAAAAGCAAATAGACCGATTCAGACGGTGTCCCAAAAGTCATCATTCGGAAGAAATATTTTCTGTTTAGCAAAAATATATGATCAGAGGTTAAATCAAAAATAACCATACTCATTGTTCAGGCTATTTTCAAAAACTTACAGGATGTGACATCCTGGATGTCCAACTTAGACTGTTACATTTTTGCTGCTTTATGTAAGCCTAAACAGCAGCAAAAATTTAACAGTCTAGGTTGGACACCCCGTAAGGTGAATTTGACGACTGAAGTTATAATTTTACATCCCCTTTAAAAACTCAAAAAATGCGCAAAATAGCCTAAAGCAACTAGAAACTTGGTTATTACAAATAGTAATTTACAATAAGATATTTTTTGTAAACACTGGATTTATATTTGTCGGTAAAGCGATTTGTTACCCGCGTCGTTTTTTTTAACCAAAACTACGTTTTTTATCCGCTTGGACCGCAAATAATAAAGTGTCAATTTTAAAGACCCGTCTTGCATGAAATAATTACATAAAAATTCAGAATATGGTGATCGAGAAAATCAAGACCTTGCCGAATTGTTCGAAGTAAGTACAGAAGATTATCCAGTCTACAAATTATTTCACGGAGACCCCTCACCGGAAAATGCAGTACCATTCAATGGCAAAAACAAAAAACGAACTGAACTTTTGATGTTTTTGAAACAAAACGGCGTCTATGTTGGTCTACCAACTTGTATCGAGTTGTTCGACGAGTTTGCGTCTGACTTTATGAGTGCTGAAACGGATGGCGCACGGAAAAAGATCATCCAAGAAGCTGATTCCGAATCCTCGAAAATTTCCGACAAAGTTAAAAGGGTAAGGCTACAAATATAAATTATTTGCCTAAAAATTCCCATATCACCGATCTTAGTTAGTTCGACCTAAACATTGCGTACAAGATGAGGTAATATAGATGCTAAGCCGTTTTTTGGTGACTTATATTCGCTCAGCGCGCCTGCGAACCTAAAACGGCTTAGCATCTATATTACATCACCCTGTAGTTATCAGGCACCCTACGGATTTATCCGGCATCCTTAGTAATTATGCCGCATAACCAGACCCGTATAAATTATGCGTCATTACGGGTATGGTTATAAGGTTTTTTGGCTTGACCTTATATAAACGGCGTTAAAATTTTAAATGCAAAATCGAGAAATCCCATTCAGAATTCTTGAAAATCTCCGACCTAGAAAGGGTAATGTTGGACAAATATAGTTTCATCTATATTTTTTATTCTAAAAATATAGCTAAATTGGTGTGAGAATTAATTCTCCACTGATGCATAAATTGTTTACAATTTAAGATCTACTTAATTTTTATTATGAGTTATTTGTCTATCAGACTTATGGCTGTGGTTATAATCATCGAAGTGGAAATTTGAAAATACTGTTTAATTTTGATCATTAATGTTGATTTACCACATTCTTGGTAATTTGTGGATAATTCGGGAATGAAAAAAAAAATTCTTAACTGAAAACGTTCGACAAAATTCGTTGAATAATTTCTGAAAAAAGTATTCATGTAAATTCAGAAAAAAAAATGTAAAAAAACTAGATATTTAATTTAGTACACAGGCTGCGCCGTTATGCTTCACAAAAAAAAATTTGAAAAATAGTGAAACATAATGGCCTGAGCGGGAAAAAGTGAAACATAACGGCCTAGGGCTTAACATATAAAGATATGTATTTGGGGAAAATATTTTCCCAAAAAAGTGAAACATAACGGGGTGAAACATAACGGCGCACCCTGTGTAACACAAAAAGCAAACAAAAATGTAATTTAACTCTCAGGGGGAGGAGTTTTTGGG
Source organism: Oikopleura albicans (assembly GCA_004367875.1). Taxonomy (NCBI): domain Eukaryota; kingdom Metazoa; phylum Chordata; class Appendicularia; order Copelata; family Oikopleuridae; genus Oikopleura; species Oikopleura albicans. Next base: position 28,268 of record SCLG01000676.1, read on the forward strand.
AACCCGTAGGGGAAAAATAAATAAATAAACACGCACTTAGAAAATTCACATTAATTCGCAATAATTCGAAAAAACTGGTAAAGCCAAGTTGTAGAGCTCGTCAAACTACGTCGATCTGACTATTCAGAAATTGATTTGGACCACCAGGGCCCACTAGAGAGCTGTGCAAAAAATAACACCGTCAATCTAANAAAAAAGTGAAACATAACGGGGTGAAACATAACGGAACACCCTGTGTAACATAAAAAGCAAACAATAATGCAATTTAAGGACCTTGATTATCAACCTATCCCGGACTTTTCGAATTAAGCCCATTCCGAATGGGCTATTCTTATCTTGTCGGCATATATTAATTATACAAATTAAAACTCCTTTTTCGATGTCACACGTGAAATGTTAAAAATAAAGATACAATCTGCATAATATTATAGTCTGTTACTGCGATCACAAAAAAAATATTTTTTTTTTGCAAAGTATACCTGGCTTTAGATTTCAAGCAATGCTATAAAATTAACAAATAAGTCACCATGTCAACATAAGTGAACAAGGCCAGTATAATAACCAGACTCAAAAGCGTTACGCCATGACGTTATGACACAAAAACGTTACGATTTTTTTTAACCACAAGTTGTAACGCTACTGAGGCTAGGACTTTTTTCTTAGATTAGTTCTAACCTATTTGGTTATGACGCGCGCATTGATTATAAGGGTTGAATATATGTGTTAACTTTATCGTCAAGTAAAACAATCTCTTTCAGTACCATGCTGACACATACGTGAAAGTTATGAAGAAAATAATGGAGAAAGGCGTCGAGTTCATCAAAAGTGAAGAAACGCGCATTGAAAAGGTATCTGATCAAACTATTTAAACCGTGTTTGTATAAAGACAGTGCGAGACTTTATATAAAATAGTAATTTTTCACTCTATAAACCACAAAGTTTTACTTAACCCGTCCCCCTTTTTTTAGTTATATATGACCAAACCGTCATTCAGACCACTTTGTTCATATGAGCATTCCGGTGTGAATGACATTTTGATCACACACATCATTTTTTGTGCGATCAGAATAACAGGTCCCCAGAAGAGGCTGGCACTGCGGTCTTTTGGAAAAAATATTTTTGCAAAAAAAAAGTTTTTCGGGGAACTTCACTGATTGCGCGTAACCGAGGAAATTATAAATTTATAAGTTATAGAAATAAACTTTTTAGTGATTAACAAATATATTACAAAAAGTACCTGTACTAAAATATATTAACTAGGCCATGCTCGACAAAAGCATAAAACAAGAAGCCAAAGTCGGTATGAAGAGTCGACAGAACATTATTCAATCCTTCAAGTTTCCAACACCTTATCGTCGACTTCGTGATGAACTGTAATACACATAATTCATATCTTACTTGTGAGAACAGATATCACTGAAAAAAAAGTCTGAAATTTGCAAATTGTGTCGGTTCCGGTTTGTTCTGGGAAATGGGATATGCGAAAAGACGATATGATTTAAATTTATATTGTTTTGATACAAAAATTTTAATTCCTTTTCCACAAGAAAAAAATAACTATACAAAATAGAAGGACTTGAAAAAACCAAATAGTTCTCCGCGCTTTTTGTGTCGCAGTTAAAGCGTATGTTAGCCAAATCTGAACCATAGTGTTTTCTTGTTTTTCACATACAGTCCGTGATTACATAAGGGTCGGTTCCATAACGGCCGTTTATCCCATAACGGCCGCTTTTTTTCTCCAAAAAGGGCCGTTTATTCCATGACGGCCACTTTTTTCGAGAACCGAAAACGGCCGTTATGGAATTAAGGACTGTATTGGTTGTTGGATATTAAGCAACGTTGACAAAAAAGGTGACATACATCGTCCTCAAAAATTACAGACAGCATTTTCATTCTTCCGGCATTTCACAACATTTTCTGTCTTTTTTGCATCACGGAAACGAGTTAACTTACAAATAATATTATGGCTAAATAATATTACGTAT
>SCLG01000676.1:30976-51447 GCA_004367875.1 Oikopleura albicans
TGTATTGGTTGTTGGATATTAAGCAACGTTGACAAAAAAGGTGACATACATCGTCCTCAAAAATTACAGACAGCATTTTCATTCTTCCGGCATTTCACAACATTTTCTGTCTTTTTTGCATCACGGAAACGAGTTAACTTACAAATAATATTATGGCTAAATAATATTACGTATTCATCCATTTTTAGGCCCTTCTCTCAAGAAATGCGTTTATCCTTATCATCACATATATTGCCCAGTTAGTCAGTTTCCCAAATAAACCGGTCCCGATACAAACATTTAGTTACAATAAAGGTAAGTATGTTTGTCTAGAATATAGACTTTAGTTAAATATATATCTATAACTTTCTTCCTGCCACTTTATGCTCATCGCAACAAGATTTACTTCATAAAAAATAAATAGCGAAGCTAATGTATACATAGTTTAATTAAGTTGGACAACCCGCAGGTGAAACCACCAGCCGATTTCATACCAAAAAACACGCACAAAAAATCATTCCGGCCGTTTAACTTCATCCGAGATATGAATAATACAGAAAATGGAGAAAAANTTTTACTAGTACCACAGTGACTGAATTGGCCATTTAAAAAGAGCCAAAACTAGGCGGTTATTGTGGTTTTATTCATAACTAGTACAATTTGGAGATTTCTAACTACTACCATCGACTCCGCAGTGGTAAATTACCCCTATATGTCGGCGAATTTGACCAACTTGAAAATCGGGTCAAAATCTCAGCTAGGGTGGCCACCTAGGGTCTTTATATTTTTACAAGGTCCTCATGAACAGTGTTAGAAACGTTAGGCGTTGGGGTGCGTTGACCAACTCCTAACGCACAACCAACGCGTTCGGAACGTTGAGCGTTCAGGAATTTTTTTCCCAACGCGTTGGGAGCGTTGGGCATTGGAAAAAATTCAAGCGTTGGCCTACTTTTCCAACACTGCTCATAACGTTTATGTGTCAATCGTGTTTGTTCCGATCACCTTTTCGGTTAAATACATGTATACTATAATGCGTAAATACACATAATTGCTCTCCGTCAACCTTTTTAGGTTCATTTACCGCATAGATATATTTTTAGCATTTTAAAACGTCGAACTGGGCGTAGAAACAACATGAGTTACGTTGAACAAACGGAATTCAAATGAGAATTAAACGTAAAATCTAGTGCCTGCTGCCAACAAAGTGTAACAACATGCATGTTAGCGTTTTTATGTCCATGTCTTGCACTGGGTCGGATCAATGAGTCGATTGGAAGAAAGGGATGGCCCTACTGTTGTTTATACTTTTTATCTCCGTTACTATGTGGCATTTGGGCCATTACCGACACACGTTTTAAGGCATGTAACAATTATCTTTATTTCTGCACACTTTCACTATTGTGAGATTCATCTGCATCGATTTCACAAAAAAACTTGCATATGAAATTTCATTAAATAGACAGGCAAACTAAGAAGAACACTAATAGATTAAATTTGTAGTGTAACAGTCCTTACTCCCATTACGGCTGTTTTCGGTTCTCGAAAAAAGCGGCCGTAATGGGATAAACAGCCGTAATAGGATTAGCGCCCATAATGGGAGTAAGGACTGTAGTGAGATCACGTGAGCACACCCAGGGCCCTCTGCAGGCCACTCTTGGGCTAAAGATATTACAGTCCTTACTCTCAATACGGAACACATTCAATACGGACGCTATTTTTGAGAATTAAAAACGTCGGTATTGGAAGTAAGGACTGTATTATGATCATAATAGTATTTTACCTGTTTTCTTGCCGGTAACAAACTTCGCTACGGTGCGGGGTTAATGAAAGCATTTGTTGCGAGTTGTCGCGGTCCCAGCAATAAATTTTGTTTTGTTTTCTGTCATTCGTAGGTAAAGTGTGGTGATTTATTTTAGATCTTGAACATTTCTCTTATAATATTTCTCTAAATAAATCCGCAATTGTACGCATTTAACAAACATGCACATATCCTGTCGAAATTCCGATTAATTTTTGTAAAAAAGGGTCCCCCACACGGCATTAAGCTCGGCAGGTGTACACCTTGATTATTAAAAGGGCCCCGCGGAGTTTCCTCACGCGAAACAGTTTTTCAACATGATATGAAGATTTGACGGAAATGCAGATATTTATATTTAGGTAGACGAGCGCCACCTAGACTAATAATTTGATACGACCACGAGTCAAGCTACTCAAATCCAGACAAAACAAACACAATTTAATGAATCATCAGAAATAATTGTAAACGTTGGCATCTAATTGTTTTATGCTAAATTGAATCATTATGACTCACATTTTATGAGTCTTATTATCGAGTAAACCTAATGATATTGATATCAAACCAGCAATGTTTTTGTGATCAATTTTGATCAAATATATTTTTACACAAAACAAAAGTTTCATCGAAATGCATATTTTTGAGAAAAGAACTTTTTTTCACTCCTCCATTCATTGCGCAGCCTACTCCGAGACCATTCATGATATCAAATTAATTTAAATTATATAATGTCCCTAAGAATCATACGTTTCAAACGCAGCTGCGTCCGAACCGGTCAGATTAAAATAACCGGTCAAAGTACAAAATTGTCGATTCCTGGAAGTTCAAACCGAGGATGTCTTAAATTTTAAACTCGGCATAAAGAGGTTAATCGTCGGTTTTTTACATAACATATTACAGTCCCGACCTTCTTGATGTGCATATTGCGTTTCCGAAAAATGTGCACATCAGGGCAGTCGTGCATATCAAGGCAGTCGATCATCATGGTACATTTTTCTGTTTTTTGCTAAACTGGTTTGACAGACAACTTTTTATGTTGGATTTTTGGATTCAAGCGGTACATTTTGGGTCGAGGCAAAATTTAGGAATCTTTATTTTATTTTGATTACTTAAAATTAAATTTACCTTTTGTAGTCTTGCCGGCTACGTAAGTTTTGCGTAAAAAGTGCACATCAAGGCAGTCGTGCACATCAAGAGGGTGCACATGAAGAAGGTCGGGAAAGTATTATGAAATGTTATTTAGATCGTGAAACTGTTTTAGATAAAAAAAAACGGTTTAAAACCGATATTAAATGGTAAAAATGTTTATTTCACTACTATTTACATGTAACATTTGACCGGTTTCACTAAACTTACCGGTTCGGGATCCAGCTGCGTTTGAAGCCATGATTCTTAGGGACTTCATACAATTCAAATTAAAGTGAACTTGAACAGTGAAAAAAAGTCGTCAAAGTAACCATTACTGTAGTTGGTTATTGGCAAACTTATTGCAGTATCGCTGCCGACGAACGTTTTTTCATTGTAGTTACGGTAATTTGGTAAATTGCCGTAAAGTAGTAACTTTTCACCATACAAATTTGTACTGTGTTAGTGGGAGTAACGCGTTACCGATTAAAGATGGCACCGCGGTCTTTTGGAGAAACAGTTTTTCCAACAAAGCCTTTTCTCCGAAAGATCGCGGTACCATAATTATTGGCAGTCATTTAAATAACGTCTCATCTTTTCCAGTTTATGATGCGATACGGAATACTGGACGAGGGGCCAATGCGGAATTTTTGCCTTGCGTTTTGCTGCTCTGGCTGCGTTCTTGCTCAAATGCTACAAGAAATTCAATATCAGAAGAATAAGGTATTCAATGTCTATGCCACCGACTCTCCGACAATAAAAATATCTTCAACACAAGCCTAAAATTGCAAAAATTGCACTCAATACCATCTGCACAGATAGACAGTTTTTATTTTTGTTTTCTCATTGCACTTACGATTTAGAAGTTACAAAAATATAATAAAACTAGGCCCGAAAAAAAAAACAATAATTACTTTCAGCTTTGAACCCAGAAAACACTTCCTTAACTCTCAGGGGGAAGTAGTTTTTGGGAACCCGTAGGGAGAAAATGCGTGAAAATAAACATGCACNTGGCTGCGTTCTTGCTCAAATGCTACAAGAAATTCAATATCAGAAGAATAAGGTATTCAATGTCTATGCCACCGACTCTCCGACAATAAAAATATCTTCAACACAAGCCTAAAATTGCAAAAATTGCACTCAATACCATCTGCACAGATAAACAGTTTTTATTTTTGTTTTCTCATTGCACTTACGATTTAGAAGTTACAAAAATATAATAAAACTTGGCCCGAAAAAAAAACCAATAATTACTTTCAGCTTTAAACCCAGAAAACACTTCCTTAACTCTCAGGGGGAAGGAGTTTTTGGGAACCCGTAGGGAGAAAATGCGTGTGAATAAACACGCACTTAAAAATTCACAATAATTCAAAAAACTGGTAAAGCCAAGTTGTAGAGCTCATCAAACAACGTCAATCTGACTATTCAGAAATTGATTTGGGCCACCAGGGCCCCCTAGAGAGCTGTTTGAAATCTCCAACCTACGCAAAAAACACTGTCAATAGAATTTTCGCGAAAAGTGGAGGGGGGTCTATTTACACGCACTTCCCCTAGGAGTTAATTAATCTTAACTCCTGTGGAACTGAATGTGACGGGTGTGGTTATAACTTATAAGGTCAGTCCCAAAAAAATTGACTTGACCTTAGGGCACTTTTAAAAAACTGATGTGGCATTTGTAAAAATTGGACGTTTTTCACACTCCCCAAAAACTTAGTTGTAATTATCGGCGGATTATCCTTTCTTCAAAAAAACACAATATGTGGATTAAAAGGGTGCCGTTACAAAAACTTACAAAGGGTGCCGCAAGTCACAACGAGAACTAAACACAAAAGAAAAACTGAATGTCACAATATTTGTTAAAAAAGTTGATTTATTTAGTTGATTTTAAATGAAATTGTTTCATGATTGTAAGAGTTAACAATTGACTATCAGTAGGCGCGAAACATGTTTGTTCACAAGGTGAACTTCACATGATGTAGGCATTTAATATACGTTTTTTGTTTCCCAATCGAAGCAATCACCATTGCATGCGCGCCCTAACCCTAACCCCTACTACAGCATTATATATTCTTTCGGGTGTGTCAGTTGATCGACGGGCATAATTCGTCAAAAATCGCGAAATTATCAGATAGCACTGTCTGAATCCGGATATTAGGTTTTATCGAGAAAGGGTATTCTGCCGACAGTTTGTATGTATATACTAGTATAGCATACATATATATAAACTGTCGGCGAGTTACCCTTTCTCCATAAAACACAATATACGGATTAAGACAGTGTCGATCAGAAACAGTCAATGCGCCCCTCGCGGATGCAATTCTGGACATTTATCGTTTGCTAATACTATAGCGTTGAACTGTCCGTTTTTGCTCAAGTAGTACATTTTTTAATTGCAAAATATGAAATTTTGAAGACAACGCCGAGTACAAAGAGAAAAGTATGCAGGAGGGGTGCAACGACTGTACATGCGACCGATTGTAGTTTGTTGACTAGTTATTCGCATCGATCAATAACGGCCCTCCCGATAAACTAGGTGCGCCCGAACTTTACAAGAATTACCAAAAAATATAAAGATCTTGAAAATTTCGCAAAGTTTACGAACAATGGTTAAACTCATCGACACGAAATCATTGTTGAAAATTTCATTTAGAGCGAAGCGAACCAAATGCGCCATTTAGTTCATATTATTTTTTAATAAAATTTTTGTTTTGAATTGGTTAGAAAATTCGAATATTTTCTAAGTTAAATAAATGCCAAAATTTGGAATTAAAAAGGCATTATTATAACTTTTCGACCAATTATTATTTCATAAAGTAGTCATACATTTTTTACGGTTTCTGCCGAAGAAAGAAATTGGTCGACATGGAAAACCACACTAGGTCGAATTCGCTCAAAACAGATTTTCCACAATTCCGTCAGTGCCCTTGCATCGCCTCTCGACGCTTGTAAATATCCGGTCGCCTGTTTTTTTTAACATAACCAATTTATCAAAATCGGGGGAAAATAACTCCGAAACACATTTTTCGGAAACGTATATAAACATATATATATTTAATATATTTATATTATTTTGTTTAACAATATTTCGTCATAATTGTTGATTCTATGGGATTCATAACAAGACAGTAAAAGTCAGTTTCGAATTTGGGCATCAATATGATTGGAGCATAGCGGTTCCAGGGATGAATTACGTACAGGGGGTAGTCCAATTCTGGGACACCCAATGTAAATTGATAATATCCTCATTTTGTCCGCCATTTTTTTGCGTGTTCAATCGGACCGAGTCCATTTTTTCTTCTGGACCAAACTTTTGTTTTTTTTATATAATCACATATATTTATATGCATTTGTTTAAATATAATTCTCTTCCGACTAGGGTGAATCCAAATCACAGTGCGGTGGCTGGTTACATTCAAAAATGAGTTTTATGCCTTGAAATTTTAACCAAAGCCAGAGTAATCATTATTTTGTCGTTTTTATAATATAAGAGTAAGTATACGTTCATGTTCGGTCTTGGTCATGGTTTGACTTATAGCCGCCGCCGTTTCGTCCACGATTCCCTAAATCATAAATGTAAATAACTTAACGTTTAAACGTCGTCAGTATTTCAAAATTTCCCCACTAGGGTATACCAAGCTTTTGGGTATGGGCCAGATGATGGAGCATGATCCACTGATAAAAAAAATCGATTTTACATAAAAAATGTATATTTAGGATTTCTTATATTATTGGCCCAAACCGTATTGCCAATACGGTATCGGAATAACAATATAAAAAAATCCTAAATATACATTTTTTATGTAAAATCGGTTTTTTTCTATCAGTGTATCATGTTCTATCATCTGGTACTATTTATTTTTTTAATTTGGAGATCGTCGAAAAAAGCTTGGGACACCCTAATTCCCACGAAAATTACCATCGGTTACGGGAATATGTTCTAGAAAATAAATTCATACCGTTTGAACGGTTTTTATATCCGCCTCGAGGAGGCTTTAAACGTGGCTTCTCCGCATTGTCATCTTTCCGCTCGGTGGGATTCTCACGAACAACTTTGGTCGGTTTTTTTCGTATACAGCAATCTTACAAACAATTCCTAGATTTGGTCCTAGTTAAAGACGTGCCCCTAAAATAATTTTATACGCGTTTTTTACGGTTAGCTTTTTTTAAAACTATGAAACGGTTAATCAACAAAGAGTATGGCCCATATTTAACGAAAAAAAAAAATTGTATTTGATTTTATTTTTAAGCATTAATTGACTCAATTACTCGAGACAAAACACATACAAATCATATTTGTTGTGTTTCCGGTATAAAATCCCATACTGTATGATTTGTACATGTTTTATCTCGAGGAATTGAGTCAATTAATGCGTGAAAATAAAATCAAATACAAGTTTTTTTTTGTACGTTATTAAATAAACTAACTCTTTGTTGATTTCTTTGTCATAATTTTCAATAAAAGCAAACCATAACAAACGTGAATGAAAGGGTAACGATTCTTACTAGGTAACCAGAATAAGCGGTTTCTTCAACAGGCGGTAAACCAGCTTATTAATTTATGTTGTTCTTGTTTCAGAGTCCCTTTCAGGAAGATTTTTAAGCGGATAAATTTTTTTGGTCTAAATCTAAAAGTCTCTCAAATTGAGAGTCTCAATCACTAAATGATGACGGTACGTTTTTTTTAAACTTCGTTTTTTTTTACTTTTAAGAGTTGTCCAAAGAGTTTGCCTTATACGGAAAAACCGACCTTTGTAAACATCGGGTTTAATACGACTATTTTGTCGGCCATTGTTTCGTCCCCTGCTGATGCCACTGGAGGAGCCACCACGCCGTCCCCGTTCGGACCGATGGTGATCACCCCCGGAGCGTCCCTTGTCAGATGGAACATCAAATTTTTTGGCGTGGGTGGCGTCTGAAGTCTTATTTGACTGTTCGGTATCGTCACAATCATCCCCCAATATTCTCCGGCGGGCTTCGGCATAAGCCCGTTCGCGCTCTTCCAATGTCCTAAATATAAAACTTAGTATCCAAAGTCGGCACACACCAGTGCTCGGCAAAAATTACTTTTCCTCAAAAGTACTTTCAACTGCCGAGGAAAGTTTTTTTTTCTGGGACACATACGACAGTTGAGGAAAGTTGAGTTTTTTTTTAAATCTGACCTTGGCAGCTGAGGAAAGTTGAGGTATTTTTTAAACCTGACCTCGTGAGCTGAGGAAAGTTGAGCTTTTTTTAAGGCTGACCTCGTGAGCCGAGGAAAGCTGAGCTTTTTTTTATTCGATTGTTGCCGAGCCCTGGCACACACTATAAATGGAGAAAAAGAAAAACGGATATTTTTTCCGTGTTTCCCGAGTGTAGTCGGGAATCGGAAAACCTGAAAACGGAGAAAATTTTATATGATTCGATTTTTTTTTTATTTTCTACATTTTCTGATTTCTCAGTTTTCTAACTACACCCGATAAACGGAGAAAGCTGCAAACGGAGAAATTTTTTTCCGTTTTCATATTTCTCTATTTTTAGGTTGGATCATCAATGTTTTTTTCTGGAAATTTCGGCGATGGTTTGACCTGTTTATGATGAATTCGGACAAAAAAGGATACAAAAAATTGAATTAAAAATAATAATAATTTATTACTTGTCAATGCGCTCACTACTATTGTCATGTTTGGTGTCTACATTATTTCTTGGTTGATTCCGTTGCATAATCCGAACGCTCGGTTGAATCTCAACTGGGCCGCTAATTGGCCTCGCTTGTCCAATACTTTCGTCATTCCACTGTGAATGCTAAAATCAAAAGTAATATATAGGACCGAATTTAGAATAACGCCAAACTGAGTGATTTTTTGATATCTATGGTAACCGACCTCGGAGTACCCAATGTTGAACCTTGAAACTGTCTATTATTAACCGGTTATAAATTAACCACATACTCCTAAATTACATCAAGTTTAACTTGAACCGTTCGGTTATATTGCTTTAATTTTGATTGTCGAAAATTTTCTAGCACGCCTGTAAAGTTCAGAGCCCGAACACTTATATTTCGTGAAAAATATAGAGAACCTTACTACGGTAACCTTCAAGGTAATAGTAATTATTATAAATAGTGAGTGTAGTACGGTTTCAGACTGAAACTTTCAGTGGTTTTACATTTTACTTGTATTTTACACTGTATACCAGGGCTCGGAATTTTCGTTGGCATGGCTTGGCTTTTTATCCGTTCAAAAAATTCAGCCTGGCTGTACACTGATAGATCTCGGCCAAAGAAAATTAAATTTGAAAAAAAATACACTCATTGTTTTTTTGTAAATATTCTTTATAAATCTGAGATAAAAAGGTTTTGATAACGATTTTCACATAATTATTACCAAGATCGGTGATATAAATGTCGTGTGCTTGCGACTATTTCTTCGAAAAACGCCGAGTTTTTTTTTTATTTATTTTAACATTTTTAAAACACATTTCTCAAAGGAATTTTACTTTAACACCCTGATACCGTTAAGCGATCTAGTGGCATTTTTGTGCCACCTGCGATTTTCTTTTCTCTCTCAAACGAAATCCTTAAATGTCACGAAGACCATTTTTTATCATACAGTCCCGGCTTTCAAATTGTGCACCCTCAAATTGTGCACGACTGCCAAATTGTGCACTTTTTCAGGAAAATTTACGTGACTGCCAAATTGTGCACGTTTTTTCAGACCGATGTTTTTGCAAACGACCTTCAAATTGTGCACATTTTCCAGAGCAANTTTATTTTTTGATATAAATGAAGAACAGGACTTGTTGATGTCCTGAAGTAGAAAAAAAAATCAAAATCCATCAGGTGTTCAAATAAATGCCTTGATTGTGCGTGCGTTTTCTGGGTCAAAACGCACCGGGCGATCAGATTCGTCCTTTTGATGACTTTGAAATTGTTTTTCGACAAAAAAAAGCAAACAAAAATTTGGAATTTCAATTTACTTTGATATAGAAACAAAAACTTATTTTTAATAAATAGGATTTCAGTTTTTTATAAGTTTTTTTCTTCAAAAGAAGCAATTTTTTGAAATATTTTAATTAAAAATTCATTTTAGAGAAGTTAAAAGCTACATAACATATAGATTTTTATGTTTTTGAAAAGCTAAAGTTAAAATCTTCTGGAAGATATGAAAAATAATTAAACAGACGAATCAATTATAATTATGAAAATATTATTCATTCTTTATCGGTTTATGGAATTTACGCGCCAAATAGCGAAGAGAAGTAACCGTTTTTGAGGACTTTAACAATTTCCGAAATTCTTGAATATTTTTTTGCTTCATAAGAAAAAGAGTTCTAGTTAATGTCAAAAAAAAAATTATTAAAAAATAGCTACTAAAACTGGTTTTATTTCATAAAACGATTGATTTTGCACATTCGTCAAAACTAACGCCGAAATGCGAATGATAGAGATTATTACAGTGAAATATTTTTCGACATCAAAAAAATTCAAAGTTTGTACTTTTACACAAAAGAAAAATCATGAAAAACGAATGAGAGGAAAGTTATCAAAATAGCGCGTAAAAAAAGTGGCGCAAAAATGCCAGCGCGGTATCAGGGTGATACTCGCTCATGTTGATGGTGCCAGGCGGTTAAACTAAATTCAAGATCGATTTTAAAACAGCCGTTAAAACGGTTGCTTAACTGTTCATTGAAGTGATTTAGCAATATAACAATCAATATTAAAAATCTGAACAGGTTTTTACAACATTAAACTTTCCCTCTTTAAAATGAGTCATTTTTTGTTCGATTTCTGAAAAAAATCTCTTAACATTCCCCAAAACAACGTAGCGCACGAACAAATAGTTTTACCATAAACCATAAGATGATTGAATTAAAAAAAAATACATTGTTTTCAAATAACAGCCGAGTTTTATGAAAATGAACCAGTTAGATTCTCATTGAATTTCTCAAAACAATTTGAAATTAATTACACTGAACTACAGTCCCTGATGCCTTGAGTGCCGCTGCCTTGAGTGCCGCTGATGCCTTGAGTGCCGCTTTTTTGGGGATTTTTTTATTTGATGCCTTGAGTGCCGCTTTTTCAGATTTTATCAAGGTGTGGAGTCCACACCGTGTGGACCACACCGTGTGGACCACAACTAAATATGTGGAAAAAAGAAGTTATGAAACTTTACTGGTATTGTAGATTTTTGCTTGAAAACATGAAAATAACAAAAAATTCGAGTTTTTTTTGTTAAAAGTATAATTTTTGCAAAAAAAATTGTCATTTACGTAAAATGCCGATCAATTCAAAGCCAGAGATCAAAGACCGATATTTAACAATCGATATTTAACCGATACTACAACCGATATTTAATTTTCACTACACGACTCAACAGAAATGTGAAAAGAAAACAAGTCGCTCGCATTAAAGGAACAGAAAGTTTGGACCAGGGTTGTAAATTTGGTCAAATTCCTCTTTGGCTGGAGTGGTAACAAAAATGCGCTGGCTTGTCAAAATTTGTTCTTTAAAAATCTTCATAAATTGATCAAAAAATATCAAATTTTGTTTTAAAAATACGTTCCCAAAAAAACTTTTTTTCGTGTTGAAACAAATACCATTCGTGTTTTAAACAAACTTCAATAACCGATTTTTTAATCCTATTTATCACGTTTTCAAGCAAAAAAATCATAATACTGATAAAAATGAAAAAATGGGGTTTTTGAGGAAAAAATGTGACACTGCCTTGAGTGCCGGGACACTGCCTTGAGTGCCGGTGATGCCTTGAGTGCCGCTGTTTTGGGAAAATCAAAAGCGGCACTCAAGGCATCGGGGACTGTACTTGATTTTTAGGCTCTAACTGGCTCATTTTCATAAAACTCNTAGATGAAATTTTAACTCATAGGCGCCGAAAAGGACAAACAAAAACTACTGATTTATTTTTTGTTAAAAAAGTTCTTTCGCAGTTTTTCTTCAAAAAATTATCAAAAAAGCTATTGAACTAGGCTGCCCACAAACTTCGGGTTTAGGAGTATCAGAAACGATATCAAAAATCTGAAAAGTGCACTTGGGAAAAAAAGTGCTTTTGGGAAAAAAAATTGAACATTTTTGAAAAAAAAAATTCTTCGATAAAAAAATTGATTTATAATAAATTCTTGACAGTCTGATTTTTCAAATAATATGGGATACCTCTTTCCTAGACCTACCCGTTACGGGTATCCCGTACTTCGCCCCCCCCACAAGTTTTATTTTTGAAAAATTCCATGAAAAAACTTACCGATCTGTGCGAACTTGTGCGAATATTCTTAATTCTGCTTTCCAGTGAGTTAATCTCGACCTCCTGATCATTCCATGGATCCAAATCGCGCGTGATTAAGGACATCTCTAGATTTAGATTTTGAATCAAAAACGAAAAAAAAAATGTAAAAAGGAAAAAAATTCTCGAAAAAAATAAGAGATCTACGTTTGTTGTTGTTTGTGCTGCTTGCTGTTGTTGTTGTTGTTGTTGTTATCAAATGGTCGCCATGAATTCTGAATTCAGATAATCTGTGATGCAACAGGAGAGAAAAAAAAGATTTGAGTGATAGCGTTTTTATTTCAAACCTGGCGGCCAATCAAACGCTGCCAAATTTTGCACGTGACAAAAAATATAAGTTTTTTTATAACACGACTTATTGACTAAATTTGAGCTGAAAATTGAGAAATTGATTATTTTTTTGTGTTTGTAAAAAAATAATCTTTTTTTTTGTTATGATTTTTCAAAAAGTTTTGTTAGGTCATAAAATCAAAAAAAAACATAAACAACCATATATAACATATGATAGAGCATGATACGCCCATATAGGGCCCATTTTATGGTCATAAAAAAAACGGATTTCACGACCCCAAATTGTAACATCTGGTTACTAGTAGGGTGCCCCAAATCAAAAAAAAAGTATACCAAGTGATAGAGCATGATCCACTGATAAAAAAGCTCATTACAGGACTCCCCAATTTAAACCCCTAAGGTGCGATTTTGACGATTTTGTGATTTTTTTTCCATAAAACTTACAAGACTCCACTGGTGGAATTTCACAAATTTAAACCGTTTATTTCTAAATTAAGAAAACAACCGTTTTGCTCTGTTCCGTGGCTAAACATAAATTCCGATAATCTCATTAATTTAAAGATGAAGTTGTTTGTACTATAAAACCTTCACTTTCATAAAACAAATATTCATTACTGTGCGGTGAAAGGTTTATTGAAAATGTGTGTTTTTTTTTCTTAGAGGACATCGTCGTGTCGCACTAGAATCTAAGAAAAAAAAAACACACTTTTTTAATAAACCTTTCACCGCACAGTATATAAAGGACATTTTGTTCGCAAAAAAGGGAAATTTTTTTTCTAGAACTTTTTCCGGTTTATTGAATATTGGTCCCTAGGCTCGAGAGAGTGCTAGTTTGAGGTAGCTTAGTACAATTTTCAGTTCACTGAATGTAGCTATCAGATACAAAACTTAATTTTCTTATTTGATAAATTCGAAAATAACTCACCCTAATAAAAAAAACGCTTTTCAGCCTTTCAAAAAATGATATTTGAAGATCTAAAATATTAAAAATCACGAAATTTATAAACTAAAATTTATAGAATGCCGCATACTGTATGCGCGTTTGAATAACATTGCACATATTCTGGTCGCATTATTCTTGTGCGAATTCTGCCCCATTATAACCGTTGTTCATCAATAACATGTTATGATTTTCGATTTTTTTTATCAAGTCAATTTTTGTTCAGACGGGATGATAGATGACGAGGAACGAGACGTTTTGCGCAGTCAAAGTAAAAAACAAGTTCAATTGTTTATTTTGCACCTAAAGACAGCAGCAGCAGAAAGATATGTTGGATTACGATATATAAGTGGGGTATATGATATATCGTATATCATACGATATTCTCAATTTTTATCAATTTCCGTGAATTTTTTCCAAAAAAATTCTTATTCTCAGAATTTTACAAAAATCTCCACAAAACTTCTAAAAAGTGTTATTTGATATTAAACTTGTTATTTCAAATACAACCTCGTATTTCAAATGGGTAGTCCGTAGGCGTTAAATTTTGGGCAAAAAAGTGTTATTTCAAATGCAAATTGTTATTTCAAATGCAAACTGTTATTTCAAATGATTAGGTTGTGTACTTTCTGGGCCATTCAAGGCAGAATGTTTCTGAAAATTCAACTGTAGTCAAACTATGCCACTACTCAAGTGTCTTAACAGTTTTAAACAAAACAGTATTCAAGATAACTGGTTACGTGGTATATAGTTTATATTATATTATATGTATATAATATACCCTACACGATAGTGTACCTAAAACCAACATTGATTCAATTTCCGTTTTTATCAACGCTTGTCCGCTGTTAACCTGGCTCGATGTCCATTCGAATTATATTGAAGAGTTGCCAACAAGTGAACAATTTAAACAAGCCAGGTTTCTGCGAATTCTCAATTTGCACAATAATGGCATCTATCGAGTACAAGTAAGTTGAGAAAATAAACCGAAAATAATTTCTGATTTTGTTTTGTTTATTCGAAAAAGTTTATTCGAAATTTTTATCAAAAACAAAAACAGAAATGTGCCATAAAATTTTTTTGATTTAAGCAAATAAAATTGTAGAAATACTGTTTCTCATCATGTAGTCATAGTACACCTCCTGTCTACGGAAGTTTACAAAACGGTTGGGCCAAAGGAGGCTAACTTCCGTGAATTTTGTTAACTTTAGTAGAGAGTGCGTTTGTGGAAAAGTTGACGCGAGCCAACTATCAACTTCCATGAGTTTTAGGCCGTTAATTTCGGGGGTAGGTGAAAGTTTGAGTTCTTAATTGTAATTTAAATGACGAAACATTTAGACACTAAATGCTCTCACTGGAGTGCGCAATTTGCAAGGATTGACGCTTTATAATTGTCCAATCGCCGACCGTAGCGGATATCGCCACCACGTGGTCAATACGATCTGGACTTTGAAGGCGGGGGTCATTATGTCAAATAATTCATTATGTAGTATTTTCCGTAATGTGGAATAAATCTAGCTTGTCGAGTTTATTGTGAACTGTTATTCTATAACATATACAGTCCCCCACCCAAATAGGTAACGATTTCGTTCTAAAAAAATTACGTCATTTCGTTACCTATTTGGGTGTTACCTATTTGGGTGGGGACTGTAATTCCAAAAGCGAAATTTATTCCACGACAGATACACAGGGTGCACCGTTATGTTTCACTTTTTACCGCTCGTGCTGTTGTTTCACTTTTTTACAAATTATTTTTCCGGTTTACATATCTTTATATGTTAAGTCGTACGCCGTTATCTTTCACTATTTCTCGCTCGCGCCATTATGTTTCACTTTTTTGCGAATTTTTTGTGAGAGACATAACGGCGCACCCGGTGTAATACAAAATGCGGAAATCCAGATCATGACCTCGCTTTAAAGGCGCTCGACCATCACGTGCTGTCCGACGAAGAAATTATTGAAGACGCAAAATTTCGAAAAGATGCATTTAAACCCCTATCGTCNGCCATTGTGTCTAAACAAACGTTTTATGGCATTATCAACCGCATTAACTACACGTTTCTTCACTTTTCGCCAGTCATCATCTTGCAACGGTTTATCCGCGGTCATCTGACGCGGAAGAGATTAAAAAAACTTGGCATTAAAGTTGGGTGAAATGATGCGGACAAAATCGCCGCACGTGGCGAAAAATGCGGTGTAAATAAAATGTTTGATTATATAAAATAACCGGAGTTGCCGTTTAGTCTACGATCTCCCTTACCTTAACACTTTTTTTGGTACAGTCCTTTACATCATTAAGGTTGTTTTTGATTTTCTATAAATACAATTCATGGATAAACATTTACAAGGAGTGTTGACTATAAGGTCTTAAGAAAAAACAAATCGATCATAAAAAATTTAAAAAAGTCCAAAAAGACATGATTATATATAAAAAAAGTACAGGGGTTGGTTATAAGGTCACAAGGTGTGACCGTTATACGGTCAAGTCATTTTTTTGCACTAAGGTCAAGTCATTTTTTTCAAGCTAAATCATGTCTTTTTTCACTTTTCTTGGGTTTAAATTTAGAACTCGACATATACGTTTAGAACAACAGGGGTAAACACGGGTAATAATTTTTTTTTATAGAAATCCTGTCTTTTTTGCACTTTTTGGGGTTTAAATTTAGAACTCGACATATACGTTTAGAACGACACGGGTAAAAACAGGGGTAATAATTTTTTTATAGAAATCATATATGATTTCGTTTTGATATCGTTTTGGACTTTTTTCTTGCATTAAGGTCAAGTCATTTTTTTGGGGCTTGACCTTATAAATAGACCCCCCCTGCATAAAAAAACACATGATTTTCTGGGGTTTGGTTCTGGGGTTTAATAGATTTTTTTTTCCAAAAAGATGTTCTGAAAATACCACTAGACCTTAGTCCCAAAAAAATCATTTTTACATCATATGACCCCCATAAAAGTGAAACAAATTTCTTGCAAAAGAGTCGGCCGTAATTTATTGTCGCCAAACTGGAAGCTTCCAAAAGGCGAAGTGGAAATTAATTATCGCCGTCTCAAACTGTTAGATGACTCGGACAAAGTCGAAGCGGTTGATCCCAACTTTCTCGACCAACTTCAGTGGCCAGATCTTCAAAAAAATGATTTGGATCACGGCGTATTTGGAAAGCCACATAAAGTTCGGACAGCAGGTAAATTGATTAGTTTATATTTTTTTGTTTTCAAGAGCTAAAATTTCAATTACAGTCCCGGCTTTTAAAATATATGTATATTTTTATTGAATTACAGTGGAAAACGGAAAAAACAAATCGAAAGAATACATTGTTTCGATTTGGTCGCTTTTTTTTAGCATACCCAAGGATTTACTTTTTTTGGAACGAATATGCTGGGAAAACCAAGAAAGATATTGACAAACGGTTTTTGGCATGGAACTGGAAAATCTTGGGGCTAAAATTTTTGATTTTCCAGTTCCATGCCAAAAACCGTTTGTCAATATCTTTCTTGGTTTTCCCAGCATATTCGTTCCAAAAAAGTAAATCCTTGGGTATGCTAAAAAAAAAGCGACCTTTGTTTTTTCCGTTTTCCACTGTAATTCAATGAAAATTTTCTCCAATTTATTTTAATAATTTTATATTAATGCACAGAGTGCGCCGTTATGTTTCACAAAAAAAAATCGAAAAATAGTGAAACATAATAGCCCCAGCGGGAAAAAATGAAACATAACGGCGTAGGGCTTAATATATAAAGACATGTATTTTGGGAAAATATTTTCTCAAAAAAGTGAAACATAACAGCACGGGCGGGAACAGTGAAACATAACGAGATGAAACATAACGGCGCACCATGTGTATTTGAACTTTCAAATAATTGTATGTCTTATAAGTTGTTTATTCCTTAAAACCTATTTTCGACGTGGTATTGGAATGTAAAATTTTCGAAACTGTATATTCTCGTAACTGAACAATCGCAAAACTGAATCTTATTAAGGGCACCGTGGTCTTTCAGAGAAAGCTTTTTTTCTGTGAAACTACATGTGCGACACCAAAATCCTCCCAGATTTAAATTTTTTGCCCTAAGGTCAAATCAAAAGCATGATTTTTTGGAAAAAAAAACTATAAAATCATGTCTTTTTACGCTTTTCGTGGATGCAGACCTGAAGGCCTCCAGTTTCAAGAGGTTTTAAATAAAAAAAGTATAAGTATACTTTAGTTATGCTATATGTTCTAAATTAAATTATGCCTAGATCCACTCATGATGGTTTTGAGTGATATGAAAACCAAAGAAATATCCGAAAAGGAGCAGCGCGACCTGGCGGAAATTCGCCACCAAAACTTTAAAAAAAGTCAAATTGAAAATTTACAAAAACAAAAGCAGTACAAGATTGATAAGGAAACGCGCAGCAAGGCGAAAGCGGAAACTGATGAATTTCTGACGCGTTTATCGCGCAGTCTCGATGCGGCGCGCGCTGTCGACGCCGCCTACGCATATAAAGACAAGCAAATAAAATTCAGTAAGCTAGTTGACTTGAATCATCACATACGAGATGAGCAGCGAAATGGTATTAGCAGAGCAAGAAAATTCCGCGAGGACTATCGATTAAAGGTTTCAAAAAATTAAAATTTAGTCCTAAAGTTTTAATATTTTTTGTGGTCGAATTTTTTTGTTGGTTTTTTTATTTTAATAAGTNAGTAAGCTAGTTGACTTGAATCATCACATACGAGATGAGCAGCGAAATGGTATTAGCAGAGCAAGAAAATTCCGCGAGGACTATCGATTAAAGGTTTCAAAAAATTAAAATTTAGTCCTAAAGTTTTAATATTTTTTGTGGTCGAATTTTTTTGTTGGTTTTTTTATTTTAATAAGTGCTTTAGGGCAAAAAAAAGGGTTTTACAAAACCAGTATGATATTGGCAATATTAACAATCATGCGCATATTGGGTAGCTAGCTACCCATTTTCACTTTATGTCTAAATAAAAAGAGAACGGGTTGTGATAATAAAAAACGGACAACGGATTTGAAATCAAAAAAAAAATTAACGTTTTTATATGGGAGAAAAATATTTTTTTTTAGAAAATTGTTATACGTTTGGTCCGTTGATGACGATGGTTAAGGTGAAAAACAGGGCTTCAAAATAAAACAATAATCAAAAAAATCCGTTCATTGTTTGGCGCGCTAGAGCAAATTGGGTAGCTAGCTACCCCAGATGCGCATGACTGTTAAGTTAATTAATATTATTTTAATATTGGTTAACCATTTGGCTAAATTTGGAAATTTTCAGTTTTTTGGGCTTGATATGTTTTGCTAAAAATACAAACACAAATAACTTTTTATTTTAGGCTAAAGAAAAACGAAATGAGCGTGAAATCCAAACGATAATTGATACGGAAAAACGCCTCCACCATGAATCATGCATCCAATCAGTCAAACAAAAAGTTGCCGATAAGGCCGAAAAGGACAAACGCATCGCTTGGAATAAAACAAACAGTCAAAAGTTCTCTGAGTACTACCTGAAGCTCGAAAAAGAGCTCATTCGCTACAATGTCCAAATGAACCGAACGAGTAATAAAACGCGCCGAAAAACGACAATGGACCGCTTAAAAGTTGAACTAAGAGAAGGAAAAACTCAAATGAAGAAAAACCAGTCAAATAAGCTCGACAAACTGCTGGAGCGAAATCGAGATGATCAAACGGAACTCAACAATCTCAAAAGGTTATTTATTAAATTTAGAACGAATAAATTGCCGGGAATTTTATGGGTTCTTACAGTAATTGCAGGATTGTTTATTTTTGTTAATTTTTAGAAAATTTACGTTAATTTCTGGGTTTTTTCGACATATTTACCAGAATTCTCAAGGTGTGACCGGTATAAGGTCAAGTCAGTTTTTTCTTGCAATAAGGTCAAGTCAGTTTTTAATGAGAAGCATGTTTTTTGGGAAAAAAATGTTTAAAATCGTGTCTTTTTATGTTTTTTTATTTGATTATTGAGTTTCAGGAGTCCTCAATTGGGGCCTCAGATTTTTTTTTTTTTTGAAACCCCACCTATCTGCAGGTGACCGAAGGTTATATAATACGACCTTATGACCAAGACCCGCGTGTAATATAATAGGAATTTAGGGGATGTTAAAAAAATCCAAGTTTCTACCAAAACAATTTACTTAAAAATACGTTCTGCTGCGTTTCTCTGATAAAATTTTGGTCAAAAGTGTAAAAAACGTGATATAAAATTTGTTCGTTATAACTTATAAGGTTAAGTCAGTTTTTAGAGCTTGACCTAATAACCAACAACGCAATAACCACATTATTGCTGTCAACTTAAAGCTAACCCAAAAAATTGAAAATAAATTTCCAGATTGGCGGCCGAACGCATTGAAGCACGGGCATTAGAATCCCATCGACGAATAAAAACAATGACCACCCGGAAACAAGAGTCAAAAGTACCCGTTGTCGCGCCGATTTAAGGCTCATTTTGTATACCGTGTGATTCATATTCTATTTTCATAAATAAATATTCTAATTTTCTACAAAACGACGATGTTATTCAGATTAAGCTAACTGAGCATTTACAGTGGGCTCGCCAACGAAGGAACGGTTACCTGTTTTGAAAAAGTGTCCCTTACTTCATATTTTTAGATCGCCCTCTTTGGTCGACAGCTGACCCTTACTTGGTGACCCCTCTGTAAATATGAACCAATACACCGGTTATATTGAAATAAACTATAATTGGTTAGTATTTTCAATTTAGATAAAGTGGTATTGGTATAAGTCAGCATTATGGGATTAAAAATGACATATAGACATTGTTTATCATAATGTCTATTTTGATTAAAGTTCAATTAGGTAAAAGGGGAATTGATCTAAATTTTAGACTACTTTTACGTTCATCTCATTGTGCGTTCAACAATTAATAAATTAACGTAAAGTATATGTTTGTATTTGAACATAACCTGCGAATAAAGTAGAATTTAACTGTACCTATCCAGGCGCGCCGTTATATTTAAAATCCGAAATAAGTAGTGCGTAGGCGATGCTTTTTTTGAAAAACGGAAAGATAACGGGACGAACACAAAAA